>JARFJB010002010.1:1445000-1615000 GCA_036346205.1 Vesta saturnalis
TCTATGTGTCTATGTGTCTTTATGTGTCTTGTGTCTGTGTTCTGTGTTGTCTATGTTTGTTCTATGTTGTTTCTGTGTTCTGTGTCTATGTTTGTCTATGTGTCTTATGTCTATTTCTTGTGTCTTATGTCTTATGTGTCTGTGTTGTTCTGTGTGTCTTATGTCTATGTGTCTATGTGTCTATGTCTGTTGTCTGTGTTGTTCTGTGTGTTTCTGTGTGTTGTTTCTGTGTTTGTGTCTGTGTTCTATGTGTTTCTTGTGTCTGTTTGTGTGTCTGTGTTCTTTCTGTGTGTCTGTGTGTCTTGTCTATGTCTGTGTCTTGTGTCTTGTTCTATGTCTTGTCTATGTCTGTGTGTCTTGTGTTATGTCTGTGTGTCTTGTCTTGTTGTTTGTTCTGTTTGTGTCTTTTGTTGTCTTGTGTCTGTGTCTTTTGTGTCTGTTGTCTTTTCTATGTTCTTTATTTTGTGTCTATGTTCTATGTTCTTGTGTCTTGTGTCTTGTTTGTGTCTTGTGTCTGTGTGTCTTGTGTCTTGTGTCTATGTCTTGTGTCTTGTGTTCTTGTCTTGTGTCTTGTGTCTATTGTCTGTTGTCTTGTGTCTGTGTGTCTTGTGTTGTCTGTGTTCTGTGTGTCTGTGTGTCTGTGTTCTGTGTCTGTGTCTGTTATTCTTGTGTCTTGTTGGTTATTATGTTTGTCTTGTGTTGTCTATGTGTCTGTGTGTCTGTGTTTGTTCTTTGTTTGTCTGTGTGTCTTGTGTCTTGTGTCTGTGTTCTTGTGTCTTTGTCTGTGTCTATGTTGTCTTGTTGTTCTATGTTCTGTGTGTCTTGTGTCTTGTGTCTTGTGTCTTTGTTTGTGTCTATTATGTGTCTATGTCTTGTCTATGTTCTTGTTGTCTTGTGTCTGTGTGTCTATGTGTCTTGTGTCTATGTGTTCTATGTGTCTTGTGTCTGTGTGTCTTTGTCTGTGTGTCTGTGTTGTTGTCTTGTGTGTCTGTGTGTCTGTGTGTCTGTTGTCTTGTGTCTTGTCTTGTGTCTATTTGTTGTTTCTATGTTTATTCTGTGTTGTGTCTTGTGTCTTGTGTTCTTGTGTCTATGTTCTGTGTGTCTATGTGTCTATGTGTCTGTGTCTGTTTGTTTCTTGTTGTTCTTGTGTCTGTGTGTCTGTGTGTTTCTGTGTTCTATGTTTGTCTTGTGTCTGTGTTGTTCTTGTGTCTTGTTCTTGTGTCTTGTTTGTGTCTGTGTGTCTGTGTTCTGTGTTCTTGTGTCTTGTGTCTTTATGTCTGTGTTCTTGTCTTGTGTCTTGTCTTGTGTCTTGTGTCTATTGTCTGTGTCTTGTTGTTCTTGTTATGTCTGTGTGTCTGTGTTGTTTCTGTTGTGTCTGTGTGTCTTGTTTGTGTCTGTGTCTGTGTGTCTGTGTCTGTGTTCTTGTCTGTGTCTTGTGTCTGTGTGTCTAATTGTTCTTGTCTGTGTCTTGTCTGTGTCTGTGTCTAATTCTATGTGTCTATGTTCTATTTGTCTATTATTCTATGTGTCTATGTTCTTTCTTGTGTCTGTGTGTCTTTTGTCTTGTTGTTGTGTCTGTGTGTCTGTTGTGTCTTGTGTGTCTTGTGTCTGTGTGTCTGTGTGTCTGTGTGTCTATGTTCTTGTATTTGTGTTTATTCTTGTGTCTGTGTTGTGTTGTGTTCTTGTGTCTATGTGTCTGTTTCTTGTGTCTTGTTGTCTATGTTCTTGTCTATGTTCTTGTCTTGTCTATGTGTTATTTGTGTCTATTGTGTTTATGTCTTATGTCTTGTGTCTTGTCTTGTGTCTTGTGTCTTGTTCTGTTGTCTGTGTGTCTTGTGTCTTGTGTCTTATGTCTTGTGTCTTGTGTCTGTGTGTTATGTTCTTGTATGTCTTGTCTTGTCTATGTGTCTTGTCTATGTCTTGTCTTGTCTATGTGTCTATGTGTCTATGTGTCTTGTCTTGTCTATGTGTCTATGTTCTATTGTCTTATGTCTATGTTCTTATGTCTATTGTCTAATTGTCTTGTGTCTATGTTTGTCTTTATTTGTCTGTGTGTCTGTGTGTCTGTGTGTCTTGTCTGTGTCTATGTTTATGTTTGTGTCTGTTGTCTGTGTGTCTGTGTGTCTATGTGTCTGTTTGTTCTGTGTTCTGTGTCTTTTATGTGTCTTGTGTCTGTGTCTTTCTGTGTTTGTTTCTGTTGTCTATTGTTGTTTCTTTATGTCTGTGTCTATGTCTGTGTGTCTGTGTTTTCTTGTCTTGTGTCTATGTGTTCTGTGTGTCTGTTCTGTGTGTCTATGTGTCTGTGTGTTTGTGTTTGTCTATGTGTCTTTGTGTCTATGTCTTGTCTTGTGTCTATGTTCTGTGTGTCTGTGTTCTTGTTCTATGTGTCTTGTGTCTGTGTCTTGTGTTCTGTGTCTGTGTGTCTTTGTCTGTGTTGTGTGTCTGTGTTCTGTGTCTTGTGTCTTTGTTTCTATGTCTTGTTCTATGTTCTATGTTATTGTCTGTGTCTTGTTTTGTCTATGTGTCTGTTCTGTGTTCTATGTCTATGTTCTATGTGTCTTGTCTGTTTTGTCTTGTGTCTTGTCTTGTGTCTATGTTTTGTGTCTTGTGTCTATTGTCTATGTGTCTGTGTCTTGTTTGTGTCTTGTTGTGTTGTGTTGTGTTTGTTTGTGTGTTATGTGTTGTGTGTTTGTGTTTGTTGTTTGTGTTTGTGTTTGTTTGTGTGTTGTTGTGTGTTGTGTTTGTGTGTTTGTGTTGTGTGTTGTGTTGTGTTGTGTTGTGTGTTGTGTGTTTGTTATGTGTCTGTTTGTTCTATTTGTCTATGTTGTTGTTCTATGTGTCTATGTTTGTTCTTGTCTATGTTCTTGTTCTGTGTTCTTGTCTGTGTCTGTGTTCTATGTTCTGTTTCTTGTTATGTTCTATGTCTATGTCTTGTGTCTATGTCTTGTGTCTGTCTATGTCTATGTCTATGTCTATGTTCTGTTCTTTCTTGTGTCTTGTGTCTTGTCTTGTCTTGTGTCTATGTCTGTGTTCTTGTGTCTGTTGTCTTGTGTCTTGTGTCTTGTCTTGTGTCTGTGTTGTATGTCTTGTCTTGTTCTTGTTCTTGTGTCTGTGTCTGTGTTCTATGTTCTTGTCTGTGTTCTGTGTTCTTGTCTTGTGTCTGTGTTCTGTGTTCTGTGTCTGTGTTTTATGTCTTGTGTCTGTTATTCTATGTTGTCTGTGTCTTGTCTGTTTGTGTCTTGTCTATGTTGTGTTGTGTTTGTGTCTTGTTGTTTGTTTGTTGTTTATGTTGTGTTTATGTTCTGTGTTGTGTTGTTGTTGTGTTTGTCTGTGTTGTGTTTGTTTGTTATTATTCTATGTCTATGTTGTGTCTATGTTTCTATGTTTCTATTTCTATGTCTTGTCTATGTCTTGTCTATGTCTATTCTATGTCTATGTCTATGTCTTGTCTTGTTCTTGTTATGTTCTATGTCTATGTCTGTTATGTCTATGTCTGTGTCTGTGTCTGTGTCTTGTCTGTTCTGTGTCTGTTCTGTGTCTGTGTCTGTGTCTGTTGTCTTGTCTGTGTCTGTGTCTGTGTCTGTGTCTTTGTCTGTGTCTGTGTCTTGTCTGTGTCTGTGTCTTGTTGTTCTTGTCTTATTGTTCTGTGTCTGTTCTATGTCTATGTCTGTTGTCTGTCTATGTCTATGTCTTGTCTATTGTTCTATGTCTGTTTGTCTGTGTATTCTTGTCTTGTCTTGTCTATGTCTTGTCTGTGTCTGTTCTATGTCTATGTCTTTGTCTTGTCTGTTCTTGTCTATGTCTTGTCTATGTCTATGTCTTGTCTTCTTGTCTTGTCTTGTCTTGTCTTTTCTGTGTCTGTTCTGTTCTGTTATGTCTTGTCTATTCTATGTCTTGTGTCTTGTCTATGTCTTGTGTCTTGTCTATGTCTGTTCTATGTTCTTGTCTATTCTATGTCTGTGTCTTGTCTGTGTCTGTGTTATGTCTTTCTTGTCTTGTCTTGTTGTCTATGTCTGTTCTTGTCTTTCTGTTCTATGTCTTGTCTTGTCTGTGTTGTCTTTATTGTCTGTGTCTTGTTTGTCTGTTATGTTATGTCTTGTCTATGTCTATGTCTGTCTTGTCTGTTCTATGTCTGTGTCTATGTCTTGTTGTCTTGTGTCTTGTCTTGTTTGTCTTGTTGTCTGTGTCTGTTCTATGTCTTGTCTGTTCTGTGTTATGTCTTGTCTGTGTCTGTCTGTGTCTGTGTCTTGTCTGTTCTGTTCTGTGTCTTGTCTATGTTCTTGTCTGTGTCTATGTCTGTGTTTCTATGTCTTGTCTGTGTTCTATGTCTATGTCTATGTCTGTGTCTATGTCTTGTCTTGTTTGTCTGTGTCTTGTCTTGTTGTCTATGTCTATTTGTCTATGTCTTGTTATTTGTGTCTTGTCTGTGTCTTGTCTATTTGTCTATGTCTATGTCTATGTCTATTCTTATTGTCTATGTCTATTCTGTGTCTGTGTCTATGTTTCTTGTGTCTGTTTCTGTGTCTTGTCTGTGTCTTTGTGTCTTGTTCTTGTCTGTGTCTGTGTTTTCTGTGTTCTTGTCTTGTTCTGTGTCTTGTTTGTCTATGTCTGTGTCTGTTGTCTTGTCTTATGTCTATGTCTATGTCTTGTCTGTGTTCTTTATGTCTTGTCTATGTCTGTGTTGTCTGTTGTCTTTATGTCTATATTTGTCTATGTCTTGTCTTGTCTGTTCTGTGTTCTGTGTTGTCTGTTCTGTGTCTATGTCTGTGTCTTGTCTATGTCTGTTCTTGTCTGTTCTGTGTTCTGTGTCTTGTCTTGTCTTTTATCTTGTGTCTTGTCTGTGTCTGTTCTGTGTCTGTTCTGTGTCTGTGTTCTTGTTTGTCTGTTCTGTGTCTGTGTCTGTGTCTTGTTGTTCTGTGTCTGTGTCTGTGTGTCTTGTCTTGTTGTGTTCTGTTGTCTTTCTGTGTCTGTGTCTTGTCTGTGTCTGTGTCTGTTCTGTCTGTGTCTGTGTGTGTCTGTGTGTCTGTGTCTGTGTCTGTTGTTCTATGTCTTTTATGTCTATGTCTATTTGTCTTGTCTGTTCTGTTTGTCTTGTCTATGTCTGTCTGTGTCTGTTTGTCTATGTCTGTTGTCTGTGTCTGTGTCTGTTTATCTATGTCTATGTTCTTTATTGTTCTTGTCTTGTTGTCTGTGTCTGTGTTCTGTGTTCTTGTCTGTTTCTTGTCTGTCTTGTCTGTGTTCTATTGTCTGTGTCTGTGTCTGTTCTTGTCTTGTCTGTGTTGTTCTTGTTTCTGTGTCTTGTCTGTGTCTGTGTCTGTTCTGTCTGTATTGTTCTGTTGTCTTTTCTGTGTCTGTGTGTCTGTGTTCTGTGTCTTTGTCTTGTCTTGTTTGTCTATGTCTTTGTCTGTGTCTTGTCTTGTTGTCTTGTGTCTTGTTCTATGTGTCTGTGTTGTCTGTGTTGTCTTTGTGTCTTGTTGTCTGTTCTGTGTTGTCTTTGTCTTTTGTCTATGTCTTTGTCTATGTTTGTCTTTCTGTGTCTGTGTCTGTGTCTTATGTGTCTGTGTTGTTCTGTGTTGTTTCTGTGTCTGTGTGTCTGTGTCTGTGTCTGTGTGTCTTGTTCTTGTTCTGTGTTCTGTGTCTTTTGTGTCTTGTCTTTTCTTGTCTGTGTTCTGTGTGTCTGTGTTCTTGTCTTGTTTCTTGTCTATGTCTATGTTCTATGTGTCTGTGTGTCTTGTCTGTGTGTTTTCTGTGTCTGGTTGTCTGTGTGTCTTGTTCTATTTATGTTCTTGTCTATGTGTCTTGTGTCTGTGTGTCTTGTCTGTGTCTGTTTGTTTCTATGTCTTGTGTCTTTCTATGTGTCTTGTTATGTTGTGTCTTGTTCTGTGTTTATGTCTGTTTGTTCTATTTATGTTCTTGTTATGTCTATATTTATGTGTCTGTGTTCTGTGTTTGTCTTGTGTCTGTGTGTCTTTGTTATGTGTCTATGTTCTGTGTTGTTCTATGTCTATTTTATGTTCTTGTTGTGTCTGTGTGTCTATTTTTGTCTGTGTTCTTTGTTTGTGTTCTGTGTCTATGTTTTATCTATGTGTCTATGTTCTATGTGTCTTATGTGTCTGTGTGTCTATTGTCTTGTGTTATTATCTATTGTCTGTGTTTGTTCTGTGTTGTTTCTGTGTCTTTTTGTGTCTGTGTTGTTCTTTGTTGTTTCTGTGTTCTGTGTTCTAATTTTATGTTCTTATGTCTTGTTCTATGTTGTGTTCTATGTGTCTTGTGTCTGTGTCTATGTTTCTTGTCTTTCTATGTGTCTTGTGTTGTGTCTGTTTGTGTTCTGTGTGTCTGTGTCTGTGTGTCTTGTTTTGTCTATGTTCTTGTGTCTGTGTTTGTGTCTGTGTGTCTTGTTTTCTGTGTGTCTATGTGTCTGTGTGTCTGTGTTGTTCTGTGTGTCTTGTTTCTTGTGTTTATTGTTCTTGTCTTGTTTATGTCTGTGTCTGTGTGTCTGTGTTTGTCTTGTCTTGTTCTATTGTCTTGTCTTGTGTTGTGTCTTGTTGTGTCTTGTGTCTTTGTCTATGTGTCTATGTTCTGTGTTTGTTCTATGTGTTATGTCTTGTGTCTTGTCTTTTTGTCTTGTTCTTGTGTCTATGTGTCTTGTCTATGTTGTGTTCTGTGTTCTTGTGTCTTGTGTTTGTGTCTGTGTCTGTGTTCTTGTCTTGTGTCTTGTGTTGTCTTGTGTCTGTGTTGTTCTTGTGTCTGTGTCTGTGTCTTGTGTCTGTGTCTGTTGTGTTGTTGTCTATTGTCTGTGTTCTGTGTGTCTTGTCTATGTGTCTTGTGTCTGTTGTCTGTGTGTTCTTGTGTCTTGTCTATGTCTTGTTCTGTGTTCTGTGTTATGTCTGTTTGTCTGTGTTGTGTTCTTGTGTCTTGTGTCTGTGTCTATGTTCTTTGTGTGTCTTGTTCTATGTGTCTGTGTCTATGTTTTTATGTCTATGTTCTTGTGTCTGTGTCTATGTCTGTTGTTGTTGTTGTATTGTCTATGTGTTGTGTTTGTGTTATGTGTCTATGTTATGTCTGTGTGTGTGTGTCTGTGTTTGTGTTTGTGTTATGTCTATTGTTTGTTGTGTTTGTGTTGTGTGTGTGTTATGTGTGTGTGTGTTTTTGTGTGTGTGTGTGTGTTGTGTGTGTGTGTGTGTGTGTGTGTGTGTGTGTGTGTGTGTGTGTGTTGTGTGTGTGTTGTTTGTGTTGTGTGTGTGTTGTGTGTGTGTGTGTGTGTGTGTGTGTGTGTGTGTTGTGTGTGTGTGTTGTGTGTGTGTTGTGTGTGTGTGTGTCTGTGTGTATGTGTGTGTGTGTGTGTGTGTGTGTGTGTGTGTGTTGTGTGTGTGTGTGTGTTGTGTGTGTGTGTGTGTGTGTGTGTGTGTTTGTTGTGTGTGTGTGTGTGTGTTGTGTATGTGTGTATTGTGTGTGTGTGTGTGTGTGTTGTGTGTGTTTTTGTGTGTGTGTGTGTGTGTGTTGTGTGTGTTGTGTGTGTGTGTGTGTTGTGTGTGTTGTTGTGTGTGTTGTGTTATGTGTGTGTGTGTGTGTGTGTGTGTGTTGTGTTGTGTTGTTGTTTGTGTGTGTGTGTGTTGTGTGTGTGTGTGTTGTGTTTGTGTGTGTGTGTGTGTGTGTGTTGTTTGTGTGTTGTGTGTGTGTGTGTTGTGTTGTTGTGTTATGTGTGTGTGTGTGTGTGTGTGTGTGTGTGTGTTGTGTGTGTGTATGTTGTGTTGTGTGTGTGTATATTTATGTTTGTGTGTGTGTGTGTGTGTTTGTTGTGTTTGTTGTGTGTTGTTGTGTTGTTGTGTTGTGTGTTTTTGTTGTGTTGTCTGTTGTTGTGTTTTGTGTGTGTTGTGTGTTATTCTGTGTGTTTTTATATTTATTGTTTGTTGTGTCTATTATTTCTGTGTTTATATCTTGTTTGTTTGTCTTGTTCTTGTCTATTCTATGTTATGTCTTTATCTGTGTCTTGTCTTGTCTTGTCTTGTCTATGTCTTGTCTTGTCTGTGTCTTTGTCTGTGTCTATGTCTTATGTCTTGTCTTGTGTCTTGTCTATGTCTGTGTTCTGTTCTGTGTCTTGTCTGTGTCTATGTCTTGTCTTGTCTATGTCTATGTCTATGTCTATGTCTATGTCTTGTTATTATGTCTTAATATCTTTTATGTCTTTATGTCTATGTTTGTCTGTGTCTTGTCTATGTTCTATGTCTGTGTCTATGTCTGTGTCTGTTCTGTGTCTGTTCTATGTCTTGTCTGTGTCTATGTCTGTTGTTCTGTTTGTCTGTGTCTGTGTCTTGTCTATTGTCTTGTCTTGTTGTTCTGTGTCTTATTGTCTGTGTTTATTGTTCTGTTGTCTGTGTCTTGTCTATGTCTATGTCTTGTCTTTGTGTCTTGTGTCTGTGTGTCTTGTCTGTTTCTTGTTTGTGTCTGTGTTCTTGTTTGTGTCTTGTAATTCTTATGTTCTTATGTTATTTGTCTTATGTCTATTTGTCTTGTGTCTGTTGTGTCTTGTGTCTTTGTCTAATTGTCTATGTGTCTTTGTCTGTGTGTCTGTTGTGTCTGTTTGTGTCTTGTGTCTGTGTCTATTTGTCTGTGTGTGTTGTCTGTGTTCTTTCTGTGTGTTGTGTGTGTGTGTGTGTGTGTGTGTGTGTTGTGTGTTTGTGTGTGTGTGTGTTTTTTGTTGTGTGTGTGTGTGTGTGTGTGTGTGTGTGTTGTTGTGCAAAAAGGATATTGGTAGAAATTGTGACCAAGGTGCAGTAACAAGGAAAAGGAATTAGGCTCAGTCGGTCGGTTCAGCACTTGGATGCATGGGCGTTTTGGGGAGAAAGGAAATAAAAAGTTTAAAAAGGGCACCACTTGAACTTCTTTATCGCCCCTCTATCAAGAAAAGGGCTACGGCCATAGGACAAAAAGAGACAGCTAAAAGAAAATGGTGAACTAAGTCCACACGGAGGAGGAACTGGTTAGGAATTTGATCGTAGATCACAGGATTAATGAAAAGAACTTACAATTGTTTAACACCACTTTTAATATACCCACTATGAAATAGTACAACTGGTATAAATAATAATTTAAATTAAACCTTTAAAAACAAAACTTGATGAAGCGACAACTCGCTGACATAAATACCACTTTGAAATATTACCCACAAATAAATAATACTTACTTAATAATATAACAAACATGAATCCGCAGTAATCAACTTACCTTTCAGCAAACTAAATTACTTAAAAATGTACCTACACAGACAACGGTTCGGCATCTAGGTTGACCCTAAAAGAAAAGAATACCCAAACATATATATATTATTTATCCGAAATTTAAATCTTTTAACCCGATATTCCACGAAGAGCTCTCCGGTTGGATCGGTTTCCAATCAACCGGACGCAATTAAACCCCAAATATAAAGCGAAAATTAGCACTAGATGTCTACCCGTTGTTTACTTAAAGCACAAAATATTATTAAATTTAGTTAACATGAGCATTATAAACAAAATATAAGCATAAAAAAATATGTGAAAGGCGAAGCTCATTACCGATTGGCAATTGCAATACAAGAAGTTAGCAAAGGCGCAGCACAAATTGATACAGTTATTGGTAAGCATAAATACCAACAAAAAAAATCAACTTAGTAAATCCTATTTCAAACAGTTTTATACTAACAATTATTAAATTGTAATCAGAAATAAATAAAATAACAATGTTATACAACCCCAATGATAACAGTTAAATAAAATTTGCTTTACACAGTAATTGAAACCCCAGCAGTTTGCATAAATTTTATGACATATATGGTATATTTAAACTCAACTAGCAGCATTCAGTCAACAACAGCTGGTGTATGCAGTAAACACAGGTAGTTCTAACCATTGAACAATTATGGTTTATTTATCCAGTAAAACTAGTACATAAGAAAGTTAAATTGAAGATAAATAAAATTTATTGTAAGTTAAATGTAAGTATAAGCGAAACTTTGAATAACCCAATTTATCTTTTACAGGTAAAATGTATAGTTACTCTCGATTACTAAGAAAAGGTTTAACCATAAAGTATAAGCATTTTTCAGGTTAAAATAATTGTGAAACACACTAATACAAGTAGAAACACAGTAATGTAATGGTTATAAAAACTTTCAGAAAACGAAAGAGCCTCGTTATACAGAAAAACAAAAGTCACTCACCATAGGTAAAATTTTGTATGCGTGCAACAATAATACTTATCAGAACCAGTCGTAGGTGTAACATAATTTCTTCTGTTAATCGGAAGATATTAGGAGAAGGAGTAATCGTAATGGTTTCATTCAGGTTCGAAGACCCATAACCAATATTTCACACCTCTAACGAATATTCCAAATGTGTTTGCCAGAACGGTTTAATTACCTCTTATGGAAGCACGAAATGTTAATCTTCAGTAAATGTTATGAACCAAAAAAAACCTATATAAAATAACCGTGTTAGAATTTAAATCAATAACCAAATTTTATAAAATATGATCTTTATGATGTTGTAAAATTTCAAAACATGTACATTTATTAACAATGTTAAGTTTAGTAATAAGAAAAGTGAATAGCTTACCTCTTGATCGAAGCCAAGTGTCAGAAGCACCCAAAAAATTAAAGCCGAACTAAATTCAAGTCCCCAACAGGACTTATTTATATGGAAAAAAAAAAACCAGCAACAGGCCTGAGTTAAAATTTTTTAACAATTCAATCCAATTTTTAAACACCTTTTCCAAATTTTACATGTGCTTCTACACCATTTTACCCAAAATGGCGTTTTCTTCTTATCTCGAAGTACCAGAAAAAAAAAAACCCATAGCCTGATTATTTTCACCAATCCAGAATTTTAAAATCACGTGTTTGAAATATTTTAAATTGAAACGATATTTAGTGACAATGTTGCCGTTTTCCAACAACATACACGAGGAGTCGCAAATTAAAGACCATAAATTCATCAACCGAGTTTTACACGTATCAAATCCCCCTAGCAAAATTAAAAACCCCAAGAATTTCGAAACCCCGTAAAAGCAACCAAAAACACCCACGCAGCAACCACGTGGCGGACGTTTACCTAAAGTCACCCACAGTCACTACCTGAATCATTCATATGACGAGCGGAATGGCTCCCTTGAGTTCGGCAGGGCCGGTACTAGGTCAAACTAAATAAAAATAAAAAATAAAAATAAAACCAAACCTACCACTTCTCCAACCGTACTGTCGTTCGGTGCTCATAAACAGAGCGACCCTCAGTGGCATCCGGGTTTACCTAAAGAGGCGAAAATGTTAGAAATTGTTACCTCTTATTCATCCACTAAGAAGGGGACTCGGACAGGCAGGCACCAGTGTCGTCTTAAGGGCCCAGAATTCTGGGGAAATGAAAGGAAGCAAGAAGAGAAAGCCAGAACGGTCTCCGATTAGCTCAGCTTTATGTAAAACTCTAAGTGATCTTTAAACGCGCACGTAACAGAAGGTATACCGTGACTTCAAAACTAAAACATAAATGAACTGGGAAAAAATTGTCGTTGTTGGGATCTCAAATCGGATAAGGTTGTTGGAGTTTGGGTAGGCATTTGGGTGCCATCATCCCAAATTTATTCATCTAAACTTGGCAATTCGATCCCAAAGGCGAACTATAGGGTCCCAAATAAAACCCCAACCCAAAGTAATAAGACACAGAGACAGACGTGCTAAAAACCCAAAGAAATAAAAGAAGGAAGTAAGGGCTCTGATGTTCGAGCAGGGAACACCGAAGAACGAAAAGACGGTGGTGTAACCTAAATTACCCCTACGAAGATAGCCCAACCAACCCCCGAAAGGTAGCGTAGCGCATTGGCCGCTTGCGGCGTTTAGGACTCTACAAGGTATTTGGTCCTCGAAACAGTATCAATATCCTCGTCCGATGACGTAATAGAAGGCGCAGCGAGAAAGGTGTGTGCGGTTTAAGATCTTTGGCGTGATAAAGACTTGTTGCATCGTCTAACGCAGTCCACGGAAAACTAGTGTATACGGCACGGACCCACGAATTTCGGTGCGAGCTTGGCATTGAAATACCGAGACGCATCGGAAAGAAATTTCTTTCCAAACCAGATCCCTATTTTTTAACGAACGGGCGAAAGTTATACCGCTGTTGGACTCGTTTAGTAGAACGTTTCATACGTTAAGAATGTCCAAGGAAGTGAGTTGTAGAACTGGTCGGATCGTATCGGAGGAGTTTTCACTAGGGTTCAGGATAGGAGAGTCAGAGTCAAGAGGTTCAGGAAAAATCACCATAAAGTACGTGTTCGCGTCCACAGAAAGCAAAATACGAGTAACCGGTTCATGTTTAGCTGAGCGAATAGCGCATCCGATCTTGGGTAAATTTCCCATCCCTGATTAGAGCTAATATAAGAAGAGGCATTGTTTTTAGAACTCTGTTAATTCGTTCAGGGATTCGATCTAGGGTGATATTTTAATATAGAATATTTGTACGATAGCGAGAACACAGGTTTTAAATTCCTTTGGAAATTGTACCCATTATCAGTGATTATGTATTGTGGAGTACCAAACATTAAAAGATTTGTTCTTCTTTCAGTAACCATAGTAGCTGTTGCAGTACGTAAAGGAAAGAACATGGAAATTTAGTGAAATAATCTGCTACCAAAGTATAAAACAATGACCTTTTGAGGATCGTGGCAGAGGTCCTGAGATCTGCGCAAAACTTGCCATGGCCTGGTAGGCACAATGGCAGGAGCAAAGAATCCTGGCGGTGTCTGTTGTTCCACCTTTGAGCAGCACAGGTATTGCAGCGTCGAATGTAACGGGACGTTAAGGCTGGTAATAATGAAGGGAGATACGAGCTACAGTTTTGTTACCAAATGTCCTGCAAGGAGAATCATGTAATTCGAAGAATTTCTGAACGTTGGTTCTTTGGAACCCATTTTCCAATCACCTAAGTCATCAGAAGTTGAAGTAGCTTTAGTACGCTTGAAGAGCAATTCATTTTAACAAACCAGGAAGGAAATTTCCTTGGAGAAGAATTTACGCGTTCGCGCATAGAAATATACCATTGATCAGTAATAGGTAGTGAGATACGTGAAGTAGTTGGTTCAGTGACGAGAGTATCAAGTTTTGGTACAGAACGAGAAAGAGCATCAGGTACTACATGTTCTTTACCTTTTCGGTGTATGATGTCGAAGTCGTATTGTTGAAGCCTAATAGCCCAACGAGCTAATCTTCCCGAAGGATTTTGAAGTTTATTTAGCCATACTAAAAATGATGATCAGTAATTACCGAAAAGTGTGCAGCCTCGACATAAGGACGAAATTTTTCAATGGCCCATAAGACCGCAAATTCTTTCTCGGTCGTTGAGTAATGACGTTCCGTTTTAGTTAAGGAGCGACTGATGTAACTAATGACTTGTTCACCAGCCGTAGTAGTCTGACTTAAAACAGCACCTAAGCCAAAATCTGAAGCATCTGTTTGTATAGTAAGAGGACAAGAAAAATCAGGACATGAAAGAATAGGAGCAGATACGAGACATTTTTTAAGCGTTAAAAGAATCTTGACATTGATTTGACCAAACGAAAGGGTGTTTTCCAGTAAGCGCACTAAAGGGCAGTAAGCGTAGCAAAATTTGGAACAAAACGTCGATACCAACTACAATTCCAGTAATCTACGAATTTCCGTTACTGAGGTAGGAACAGGTATAAAGTAATTGCAGCGATCTTATCCGGATCAACCAATAAGCCATCTTTGTTGACCACATAACCGAGATATTTCAATTCGGGACGACAAAATTGACATTTGTCGCGTCTTAAAGTTAACCCTGCTTCCCGTAAACGATTGAAAATTTGCGTCAGCACCTCTAAATGTTTCTCGAAAGTAGGGTAGCAATAACAATATCATCCAGATAAGCGAAACAGTATGGTTCGAGATCAGCACCGAGAACACGATCAATTAATCTTTGAAAAGTAGCAGGAATTATGTAATCCGAAAGGCATTCTAGTGAATTGAAATAAGCCTCTATGAGGTACAGTAAAAGCAGTGAGCGGTTTAGAATTTTGAGAAAGAGGTATTTGCCAATAAGCAGAACGAATATCCAAACTGGATAAGAAGCGAGCGTCATAACCGATCCAAAATCGAAGTTATATAAGGCAAAGGGTAAGCATCCTTTTGTGTCACAGCGTTGACTTTGCGAAAATCGATACAAAATCTGTAGGAGTTGTCTTTTTTCCGTACCATAACTACTGGACTAGACCATGGACTATTTGAAGGTTCTACAACACCCTAGCCAACATGTCATCAAGCTCTTTATCTACAATAATTTGTAAAGTAGGAGATAACGGATAATATCTTTGCTTAATAGGTTCTGCGTCTGTAATAATTTTGTGCTCTATTAAGAAGTGCAGCCAAGTGTATCGGAAGCCAAAGGAAAAGCTGTTTCAGAAGATTTTGTAGTGAGTTTTGTTCAAAAGAAGATAATTCGGAGAAAGAGTTTAAATGTTCGGTATTTATAGCGTCAAGTAATGGAGTAGGTCCAAAAGACCAATGACCCTTCGGAAATCTGGGACGAAATCAATCGCCCTCAAAAATCTATACCCAAAATAAGTGGTTGAGAAACTTCTGGTACTACTAACACATCAATAACTACAGTTTTATCTTCCACCGTGATCGGAAGAGGAACATGACCAAGAATCTGACATTTGCCACCATTAGCCACTGAACAAAATAAAGGAGATTTGTCTGTCAAAAGTGAAATATGTAAACGTCGTAAAGAATTCCATCCATCCATGCCAAGTATGGTCCGTGAGGATCCACTATCCAGAAGACCTTTAAACATTTGTCCAAGAATGGAGACATTAAGGTAAGATCGTTCGTCGTTACGAACACTAGAGAATATAAAGTCAAGAAGAAAACGTTGTTGGTCAGTAAGACCCGAAAAAGGGTATCCGAGATGGTAGGTACAAAGAGAGTCTTCTACTCGGTCAGAAGCCTCTAATATTAGTTTCCCTGACGGAATTACATTTAGGACAATTTGGTCTGGTAACCCCTGGTTTACCGCAACCATAACAATGCTTATTCTGTGGTTCTGAACATTTAGAGAAGTATGTCCTCGTTTTTGACAATTCCAGCAACGTAAATTAGGAATGAAGGAGTAGATAAGGTATGAAACGTAAGGAGTAGGTTTACGAATATTAGACGAAGTTGATGCATCACTAGCAGAATCTACATATGCTAAATTAGGTTCTAATAATTTGGAAGTACGACGGAAGGAGGAGGTCTAAATGTTTCAATAGAATATTTATTATGTTCGAGCTTTTTGCCCAAAGTGATAAGTTGTGCCAAAGAGGTTATATCGGTTAAAGCTAAAGAAGTTTGATAGAACGGAGAAATATTACGTCGGACAATCTCAAGTTGTCGTTCCGGAGAAAGAGGTAGAAGTAAGCGTTGAAATAAACTTTGCATAGTAGCTACAATATCCCAATCGATTCTAAAGGACCCATAGTACGAGCTTTAATTTCTTCCAACAGTCGTTCATCATAGTTAATTGGAATAAATTCTGATTTTAAAAGTGCTACCACATCTTCCCAAGAGGTTAAGGATTCCTTATGTGCCCTGTATAGTAATAAGGCCTTGCCCGTCAAAAGTTCTGGACAAGCAGCGTAAAGGTATGAATTAGTAAGTCCCCTAGCAGAAGCGAGTTCTTCCACCCGTGTCAAAAATTCAAGAAGTGACGGAAGTTTAGAAAAGTTAAGTTTAATTTCGCAACCGCATAGTATTTCCGCGAAGCTACTGGTGTAGACGTTTAACACCTGGAATAGGTAACGCATCCAAGTCATCCGAATCAGAAGAAATAAAATCAGGTTCACCTTCCGAACTACTAATTGGTGTAACCTTTGGACTAGAAGAAGGTACTTGTGTGAAAAACCGTAAGGATGTTTCCACCTGCGAAATAGCCTCTACTTCAGCGCGATAATTTTGAAGTGAGAGAAGAAATTCATTTTTACAGTTACTTCATCCGGAGTATCCACTTTCGTCAGAGTACAACGACGATGGATGTACCCAAAGTGTAATCAAACGTTTAGCAACCGGTGTAGAAATGTCACCCGAAAAAGAGGTTAGAATAGTAGAAAGCTCTTCATTAGCTTTTCGTATAGCCGATAGATCAACATCCACGCAATAGTATAATCTACAGTCGAAAGAGTTTGATCCCCGTCTAGTACTAATGCACTACGAACTGATTTACGTAACTGTTCTACAGAAACGTCGCATGAAAACCCCCTTGAAGATAATTCGTATTGAAGCTCCGCTTTTAGTAATCGATTAACATCTATTTTCCAAATAATAGCCATATTAAAGTCTAACTTATATGAACGTAAGTCTAAATTTATTAAAGTAAAATACCAATTAAAGCTACAGCGTTAAATTGATCAATTAAATTTTAAACTAAGTTGTGTTAAACTATTGTAAGAAAAGGAGTAAAGGATACAAAAATATTAAAGTATAAGGACAAAATCTTAAAGTATAAGGTACTGATTAAAAGTATGTGTACTGGTACACATAAAGAATATTCACCAAAACAAATCGCCCCAAAGTTGGGGCCAATCTTTCTTTGTTACGTGCACAAAAGGATATTGGTAGAAATTTGTGACCAAGGTGCAGTAACAAGGAAAAGAGGAATTAGCCGGAAGCTCAGTCGGTCGGTTCAGCACTTGGATGCATGGGCGTTTTGGCAGGAGAAAGGAAATACATAAAGTTTAAAAAAGGGCACCACTTGATTGACTTCTTTATCGCCCCTCTATCAAGAAAAGGGCTACGGCCACCTAGGACAAAAGAGACAGCTAAAAGAAAATGGTGAACTAAGTCCCACAGGAACTGGTTAGGAATTTGATCGTAGATCACAGGATTAATGAAAGAACTTACAATTGTTTAACACCACTTTTAATATACCCACTATGAAATAGTACAACTGGTATAAATAATAATTTAAATCCGTAAACCTTTACCAAAACAAAACTTGATGAAGCGACAACTCGCTGACATAAATACCACTTCGTAAGGAAATATTACCCACACAATAAATAATACTATACTTAATAATATAAACAACTGAATCCCAGTAATCAACTTACCTTTAAACTATTATTAAAAATGTACCTAACAGACCCCATACGGTTCGGCATCTAGCGTTGACCCTAAAAGAAAAGAATACCCAAACAATATATATATTATTTATCCGAAATTTAAATCTTTTAACCCGATATTCCACGAAGAGCTCTCCGTCGGATTAGTTTATCGGTTTCCAATCAACCGGACGCAATTAAACCCCAAATATAAAGCGAAAATTAGCACTAGATGTCTACCCAGTTGTTTACTTATGAAGCACAAAATATTATTAAATTTAGTTAACATGAGCATTATAAACAAAATATAAGCATGAAGCGTTTAAAAAATTGTGAAAGGCGAAGCTCATTACCGATTGGCAATTGCAATACAAAGAAGTTAGCAAAGGCGCAGCACAAATTGATACAGTTATTGGTAAGCAAGGGCTACCAACCAACAAAAAATCAATTAGTAAATCCTATTTCAAACAGTTTTATACTAACAATTATTAAAATTGTTCAGAAATAAATAAAATAACAATGTTATACAACCCCAATGATAACAGTTAAATAAGCAATTTGCTTTACACAGTAATTGAAACCCCAGCAGTTTATAAATTTTATGACAATATGGTATATTTAAACTCAACTAGCAGCATTCAGTCAACAAACAGCTGAATGTATGCAGTAAACACAGGTAGTTCTAACATTGAACAATTGGTTATTTATCAGAAAAAAACTAGTACATAAGAAAGTTAAATTGAAAAATACAAATTCTATTGCAAAGTTAAATGTAAGTATAAGCGAAACTTTGGAAATAAATTTATCTTTTACAGGTACAAAATGTTACTCTCGATTACTAAGAAAAGGTTTAACCAATAAAGATAAGCATTAATTTCAGGCTTAAAATAATTGTGAAACACACTAATACAAGTAGGCCACAGTAATGTAATGGTTATAAAACTTTCAGTAAAGTACAGATAACGGAGCCTCGTTATACAGAAAAAAAAGTCACTCACCAGGTAAAATTTTGTATGCGTGAACAATAATACTTATCAGAACTAGTCGTAGGTGTAACAATTTCTTCTGTTAATCGGAAGATATTAGGAGAAGGAGTAATCGTAGATGTTTCCATTCAGGTTCGAAGACCCATAACTAATATTTCACACCTCAACAATGATATCCAAATGTGTTGCCAGGAAACGGTTTAATTATTCCTTATGGAAACGAAATGTTAATCTTGTAAATGTGTTAACCAAAAAAAACCTATAAAGATAACTGTGTTAGAATTTAAATCAATAACCAAATTTTATAAAAATATGATCTTTATGATGTATTAAAATTTCAAAACATGTACATGTATTAAAGTTAAGTTTAGTAATAAGAAAAGTGAATAGCTTACCTCTTGATCGAAGCCAATGTGTAGCAAAACAAAAAATTAAAGCCGAACTAAATTCGAAGTCCCCAACAGGACTTATTTATATGGAAAAGAATAAAACCAGCAACAGGCTGAGTTAAAATTTTCTTGAACAATTCAATCCAATTTTTGGAACACCTTTTCCAAATTTTACATTGCTTCTCCTACGCATTTTACCCAAAATGGCGTTTTCCTTCTTATCTCGAAGTACCAGAAAACCAAAAAAAAACCCATAGCCTGATTATTTTCACCAATCCAAAATTTTAAAGTATCACGTGTTTGAAATATTTTAAATTGAAACGATATTTAGTGACAATGTTGCCATTTTTTTTAAAACCAATAAAAAACCTTTCAACAAATTAAAATAAAAGGGAATAAAAAAAAAAGAAAAAAATAAAATTTTAAAAAAAAAAAAAAAAAAAAAAAAAAAAAAATAAATAAATATTTTTGTTGTTGTATTTGTTATAAATGTTTTTGTTTATTTGTTTTTTTTTGTTTTTTTGTGTGTTTGTTTGTGTTTGTTTTGTTTTGTGTGTGTTTTTTGTTGTGTTGTTTTTTATAATTTATATTTTGTTTTTATATGTTTTTTTTTGTTGTTGTGTTATTTATGTTGTGTTTGTGTTGTGTATATATGTTATGTTTGTTTATAATATTGTTTGTGTTGTGTGTTGTGTGTTGTTTATGTGTGTGTTTGTTTATATATTTTGTTGTGTTGTTTGTGTATGTTATTGTTTGTGTTGTTATTTAAATATTGTGTTTTTGTTATGTGTTTGTTGTGTTTATGTGTTTTGTGTGTGTGTTTTTGTTTATGTGTTTTTTATTGTTTTTTATTGTTGTTTATATTATGTTTGTTATATATATATTGTTATATATATATATATATAAATGTTTGTAATATTATTTGTTATGTTTGTTTTATATATATTATTTTTGTTTTTTGTTGTATTATATATGTTGTGTGTTGTAAATTATGTTGTTATTGTTTGTTGTGTGTTTTGTTGTATATATTTGTTGTGTGTATTGTTGTTATATTATATATGTTATTCTAATTTTGTTTGTGTATATATATTATTTGTTATGTATTTTGTTATATATATATTTATATATTGTTTTGTTTAATATATTGTGTTATATTTTGTATATTTGTTATATATATATATAAATTAAATATTGTTTTTTTAAATGTTGTTGTATAATTTTTTTTTTTTTTTTTTTTATTTTTGTTATTTGTTTGTTTTATATATGTATTTGTGTGTGTTGTATTGTTTTGTTTTATTATTTTGTGTTGTTATTTTTTTTGTTATATAAATGTTGTTTTGTGTTTTATATAATATATATTATTGTGTTTGTGTTGTTTTTATTTTTATATGTATATTATAAATATATTTGTTATTATTTTAAAATTGTTGTTTATTGTTGTGTTTATATATGTAATATATTTGTATTATATATATTTATATATTATATTTGTTATTGTTGTTGTTTATTGTTGTTTTTGTGTTGTATTTTATTTGTGTTTTTAATATTATTATGTTTTTGTGTTTGTTTAATAATTGTTTGTAATTATTTGTTTGTTGTTTTTTTAATTTTGTTGTCTTTGTGTTATATTTTTATTGTTTAATTTTTGTTTTTATTTTTTTTGTTTTATTTATGTTGTGTGTATTTTTTGTTTGTTGTTTTTTTGTTTTGTTTTTATATTTTTTGTTTATTTTGTCTTTATGTTGTGTATTTTTGTTTGTGTTGTATATTTGTTGTTTGTTTTTGTTTTTGTATATTTGTGTTTTGTTTTGTGTATTTAAATATTGTTTTTATATTTTGTGTTTGTTATATTATATGTTTGTTTGTTGTTTTTGTTTTTTGTATATTTTTATTATATTATATTTTTGTGTATATATATAAATATTTTGTTTTTTTATATTTATATATTTGTTTATTTATATATGTTAAATTTGTGTGTTGTGTTGTTGTGTTGTTTATTTTGTTATTGTAAATTAATATATAATATTATTTTTATATGTTTATATTGTGTTTTTAATGTTGTTTGTTTTTTGTGTTATTGTTTTTTATTTTTTGTTAAAAATTATATTTTTTGTTGTTTATTTTATATAATATATAATATATATATATATATATATGTGTTTATATATTTGTATATTTTATAAATATGTTTTGTTTATTTGTTTTTTTATATATTATATATTTTTTATTTATTATATATTGTTATAATTATTTTTTATTGTTGTGTTGTTTTTTGTTATGTTTTTAATATATTTAAAATATTTTGTTTATATGTTGTGTTTTTTGTTTATGTTTATATGTTGTGTGTGTTATAATATTTTTGTGTTTATTTTATTATATATTTATATTGTTTGTTTTTGTTGTATGTTGTTTGTGTGTATTTATATTTGTATATATATATTTATAATATTATTATTATTGTATATATATTTTATTTGTGTATTTTTTTTTGTTTTGTGTATTTTTTTTTATATTTTTTATATAATATATATTTTTATTATATGTTTATATTTTTTTAAATATTATTTTATAAATTTTATATATTTATATAATATTTGTTTGTTTATATATTGTTTATTAATTAAATATAATTGTTGTTGTGTGTTGTGTTTTTGTTGTGTGTTGTGTGTGTGTATATTATGTATGTGTTTATAAATTTTTTTGTGTCTTTGTTGTTTTGTTTGTTTTATGTTGTTGTTTTTGTGTTGTGTTTTGTGTTTGTTATGTTTGTTGTGTTTTGTTGTTGTTTGTTGTTTGTATATTTATATTATTTATTATTATGTTTGTTTATTTGTTTGTTATGTTATGTTTTGTTTTCTATTATGTCTTGTTATTGTTTGTTTGTTATTTTATTTCTGTGTTATTTTGTCTGTTGTGTTTGTTATTGTGTCTTGTTGTGTCTGTTGTGTTGTTTGTGTTGTTGTCTTGTTGTTGTGTTGTTTGTTTGTGTTATTTGTCTATGTTGTTTTGTTGTGTTGTTGTGTCTTGTTGTGTTTTTATGTTGTTTGTCTTGTTGTATTTTTATTTGTTTGTTTGTTGTTGTGTTATGTTGTTGTTTATGTTTGTTATGTTTGTTTGTTTGTTATTTTTTGTCTGTGTTGTTCTGTGTTATTCTTTTATGTCTGTGTCTTGTTGTGTCTTGTTTGTCTTGTTGTGTCTGTGTTGTTGTCTTTCTTGTCTGTGTCTATGTCTTGTCTGTTCTATGTCTTGTCTTGTCTTGTCTATGTCTTGTCTGTCTGTGTCTGTGTCTTGTCTATGTCTTGTCTTTATGTCTTGTTGTTTCTTGTCTGTGTCTGTTCTATGTCTTGTCTATGTCTTTGTCTTTTGTCTTGTTGTCTTGTATGTCTGTGTCTGTGTCTATGTCTTGTCTATGTCTTGTCTGTCTATGTCTATTTGTCTTGTCTATGTCTTGTCTTGTCTTGTGTCTTTCTGTGTCTTGTCTGTGTCTTGTCTGTGTCTGTGTCTGTCTATGTCTTTCTTATCTTCTATGTCTTGTTGTCTTGTTGTCTGTGTCTATGTCTTGTCTGTGTCTTGTCTGTTGTGTCTGTGTCTGTGTCTGTGTCTGTGTCTTGTCTATGTCTGTTTGTTCTGTGTCTGTTATGTCTGTGTCTTGTCTATGTCTTGTCTGTGTCTTGTCTGTGTCTGTCTTGTCTTGTCTGTGTCTGTGTCTTGTCTGTGTCTTGTCTTGTCTGTTCTTGTCTGTGTCTGTGTCTATGTCTGTGTCTTGTCTATGTCTTGTTGTCTGTGTCTTGTCTTGTCTATGTCTATGTCTTGTCTTGTCTGTGTCTGTTTTGTCTGTGTCTTGTCTTGTCTATGTCTTGTCTATGTCTAATTCTATGTCTGTGTCTATGTCTGTGTCTTATTGTTCTTGTCTTGTCTGTGTCTGTCTGTGTCTTGTCTGTTCTGTGTCTTGTCTGTGTCTGTGTCTGTGTCTGTCTGTGTCTGTGTCTGTGTCTGTGTCTTGTTCTGTGTCTGTGTTATTTGTCTGTGTCTGTGTCTGTCTGTGTCTGTGTCTGTGTTCTGTGTCTGTTCTGTGTTGTGTCTGTTGTCTGTTCTGTTCTTTCTTTGTCTTCTTGTCTTGTCTGTATCTTTGTCTTGTCTTGTCTATGTCTATTGTTCTGTTGTTTGTCTTGTCTATGTTTCTGTCTATGTCTTGTTGTCTATGTCTGTGTCTATGTCTGTTTCTTTCTTTCTTGTTTGTCTATGTCTATGTCTGTCTATGTCTTGTCTGTGTCTATGTTGTCTGTGTCTGTGTCTGTGTCTTGTCTATGTCTATGTCTGTGTCTGTTTGTCTGTGTCTGTGTCTTGTCTGTGTCTATGTCTGTTTGTTCTGTGTCTATGTCTTTTCTGTGTCTTGTCTGTGTCTGTGTCTGTGTCTATGTCTGTGTCTTGTCTTTCTGTGTCTGTTTCTGTGTCTTGTCTTGTCTGTGTCTTGTTGTTGTCTTTGTGTCTTTTGTCTGTGTCTGTGTCTGTGTCTTGTTGTCTGTGTCTTGTCTGTTCTGTGTCTGTGTCTGTGTCTATGTCTTGTCTGTTATTCTGTTGTCTTGTCTTATGTCTTGTTGTCTATGTCTTGTCTTGTCTGTTCTGTGTCTTGTCTTTTTCTATTTATGTCTATTCTATGTCTAATTCTGTGTCTGTTATGTCTATGTCTATGTCTTGTCTGTTCTATGTCTGTGTCTATGTCTTGTCTATTTTATGTCTGTCTTGTGTCTATGTCTGTGTCTGTGTTCTGTGTTATTCTATGTCTTGTCTGTGTCTATGTCTTGTCTATGTCTGTGTCTGTGTCTATGTCTGTGTCTGTGTCTTGTCTTGTTGTCTGTGTCTTTTTTCTGTGTCTTTTTGTCTTTTCTTTCTGTTCTGTGTCTTTCTTGTCTTGTCTTGTCTTGTCTATGTCTATGTCTGTTGTCTTGTCTTGTCTTGTTGTCTGTGTCTATGTCTGTGTCTGTTCTATTCTGTGTCTATGTCTTGTCTTGTCTTGTCTTGTCTATGTCTTGTCTTGTCTTGTCTGTTTTGTCTTGTCTTATCTTATGTCTATGTCTTGTCTATGTCTTGTTGTCTGTGTCTTGTCTGTGTCTTGTCTGTGTCTGTGTCTTGTCTATGTCTTGTCTTGTCTTGTCTATGTCTGTGTTTGTCTATGTCTGTGTCTGTGTCTATTCTATGTCTTGTCTTGTCTATGTCTGTGTCTGTGTCTTGTCTGTGTCTGTGTCTGTGTCTTGTCTTGTTCTGTGTCTGTGTCTGTTGTCTTGTCTATGTCTGTGTCTGTGTCTTGTCTGCTTGTCTTGTCTTGTCTTGTCTGTGTCTATTCTTGTTGTCTGTGTCTTGTCTTGTCTTGTCTTGTCTATGTCTGTGTCTATGTCTTGTTGTTCTGTGTCTTGTTATTCTGTTCTGTTCTGTGTCTATGTCTTGTCTTATTCTGTGTCTATGTCTTGTCTGTGTCTGTGTTCTTGTCTTGTCTTGTCTTGTCTGTCTTGTCTGTCTGTTTGTTGTCTTGTCTTGTCTTGTTGTCTTGTCTGTGTCTATGTCTTGTGTCTTGTCTTGTCTTGTGTCTTGTCTGTTCTTGTCTATGTCTTGTCTGTGTCTTGTCTATGTCTTTGTCTTGTCTATGTCTGTGTCTGTGTCTTGTCTGTGTCTTGTCTTGTCTGTGTCTGTGTCTTGTCTTGTCTGTGTCTTGTCTGTGTCTGTGTCTGTGTCTTGTCTGTGTCTATGTCTGTTTGTCTATGTCTATTTGTCTTGTCTATGTCTGTGTCTATGTCTATGTCTGTGTCTGTCTTGTCTTGTCTGTGTCTGTTGTCTAATGTTGTCTGTGTCTGTGTCTGTTTGTCTTGTTGTCTTGTCTGTGTCTTGTCTGTGTCTTGTGTCTGTGTCTGTCTGTGTCTGTTGTCTGTGTCTTGTTGTCTGTGTCTGTTCTTGTCTTGTTGTCTGTGTCTTGTCTGTGTCTGTGTCTGTGTCTTGTCTTGTCTGTTCTGTTGTGTCTATTTCTTGTTGTCTTAATATTCTGTGTCTTGTCTATGTCTTGTCTGTGTCTATTTGTCTTGTCTTATGTCTTGTCTGTGTCTGTGTCTGTGTCTATGTCTTGTTGTCTGTGTCTGTGTCTTGTCTTGTCTTGTCTGTGTCTGTGTCTGTGTCTTGTCTTGTCTATGTCTGTGTCTTGTCTGTGTCTGTGTCTATTTGTCTTGTTGTCTATGTCTTCTTGTCTGTGTCTTGTCTGTGTCTTTGTTGTTGTCTGTGTCTTGTCTATGTCTATTGTCTATGTTTCTGTGTCTATGTCTTGTCTTGTCTATGTCTGTGTCTATGTTTTGTCTTGTCTGTGTCTGTCTTGTTTGTCTGTGTCTGTCTTGTCTTGTGTCTTGTCTGTGTCTGTTTGTCTATGTCTGTTCTTGTCTTGTCTATGTCTGTGTCTTGTCTGTTCTTGTCTTGTCTTGTTGTCTGTCTATGTCTGTGTCTGTGTCTGTGTCTGTTGTTCTGTGTCTTGTCTATGTCTTGTCTATGTCTATGTTCTGTGTCTATTTGTCTTGTCTATGTCTATGTTGTCTATGTCTGTGTCTTGTCTATGTCTTGTCTGTGTCTTGTCTATGTCTATGTCTATGTCTATGTCTGTGTCTTGTCTTGTCTATGTCTTGTCTGTGTCTTGTCTGTTCTTGTCTGTGTCTATGTCTTGTTTGTCTGTGTCTTATCTTGTCTATGTCTTGTCTGTGTCTTGTGTCTATGTCTTGTTTGTCTTGTTATTCTTGTTATGTCTATGTTTGTCTGTGTCTATTCTTGTCTTGTCTGTGTCTATGTCTATGTCTTGTCTTGTCTTGTCTGTGTCTGTTTGTCTGTTCTTGTGTCTGTGTCTTGTCTGTGTCTGTGTCTTGTTGTCTGTGTCTGTTGTCTTGTTTGTCTGTGTCTATGTCTTTGTCTATGTCTGTTTGTCTATGTCTATGTCTTGTTATGTCTGTGTCTTTGTCTGTGTCTGTGTCTTGTCTTGTCTGTGTCTTGTCTGTGTCTGTCTATGTCTATGTCTTGTCTATGTCTTCTATGTCTATGTTATTCTGTGTCTTGTCTGTTCTTGTCTTATGTCTTGTCTTGTCTGTGTCTGTTGTCTTGTCTGTGTCTTGTCTATTGTCTTGTCTGTGTCTATGTCTGTGTCTTGTCTATGTCTGTGTCTATGTCTGTGTCTTGTCTTGTCTGTGTCTGTGTCTTGTCTTGTCTGTGTCTGTTGTCTTGTCTGTGTCTTGTCTTGTTCTGTGTTTGTCTGTGTCTGTGTCTGTGTCTGTGTCTGTGTCTGTTTGTGTCTGTGTTGTTGTCTGTGTCTGTGTCTGTGTCTTGTCTGTTGTCTTGTCTTATGTTGTGTCTGTGTCTGTGTCTTGTCTGTGTCTGTTGTCTTGTTTGTTGTGTCTATGTCTTATTGTTTTATTGTCTGTCTATGTCTATGTCTTGTCTGTGTCTATTTGTCTTGTCTATGTCTTGTTGTCTTGTCTTGTATGTCTGTGTCTATTCTTGTCTTAATTAATTATGTCTATGTCTTTTGTCTATGTCTTATTGTTATGTCTTGTCTTGTCTTTAATTATGTCTATGTCTTGTCTTGTTATGTCTATGTCTGTCTGTTCTTGTCTTGTCTGTGTCTTATGTCTATGTTGTTTGTTATTTATGTCTGTTTGTCTTGTCTTGTTTCTGTTGTCTTGTCTTATTTTGTCTTGTTTTCTGTGTCTAAAGTCTTGTCTTGTCTTGTCTTGTCTGTGTCTTGTCTTGTCTTGTTGTGTTTGGTGTATGTTGTTGTATATTTATTAAAATGTTTATTATGTTTGTAAATAAAATGTTGTTTAAATGTTGTTTGTGTTTTTTTGTTTGTTGTTTGTGTTTTTAATTACTGTGTCTATGCGTTTTGGTTGTGTCTGTGTTTTGTTCAATTGTTTTCTTCTTCTTTCTAAATTTAAGTTCCTGGTTTTGCTAATGGTTTATTCTTATAATCCTTGTTGGTTCTTTCTTTTTTTTGTTTTTTTTTTTTTTCTTGTTCTGGTTTTTGTTTTCTTTTTTTATTTTTTTGTCGTTCCCTTGTCCCTTGCGTTTAAGCTGTTTCCTTTTTTCCTTTCTTTTCTGTTGTTCTTTTATTTCTATGTATTGGGCTAAGTTATTTTAAGCTTTTCAATTTTCTTTAAATTCTAATTCTGTTTAAAATGTCTTATTTCCTGCTTTATTTTTTCCTTAAAGTATGTCGTTTTATGCTAAATGTTATTGTCTTATTTTTGTCCAAATGTCTTATGGTTTCAATTCTTTCTATTCTTTTCCGTTCCCTTGCGGTGGTCCCTGTCTTATTTATTTTTATTCCTTTTCTATGTTTCCTATTCCTTTCCCTGGTTCATTCTGTTCTGCATGCCCTTTTGTTTTAAATTCCTTATCTTTCTTTCCTTTTCTGTTCTATTCATTCAGCCAATTTTAGGGCCTATTTTCCTAAATATTTTGTTTGTTAATCTTGGTTTTCTTTCTAATGTCCCCTAATGTCCTTTTAAATTCTATATCATTCTTTTCCTATTCTTATGTTCTTTTATCTTGTCCCTTGTTTTCCATGGTTCTAGTCTATGCATTTATTTTTCTTTGTCTTTTTGTCCCATGTCTAATTTCCATACTATACAGAATAATTATAATTTTTTATAATATGTTTATTTTATTATTAATATTAATATTTTTAATTATTGTAATTTTAATTTAATTGGTAAATTTAAATTAATTATTGTAAATTTATTTGAGGTAAATATTATTTTTATTATTGAAAAAATTTATTTTGTTATGTTTTTTTTGGTCCATTGCCTTCCGTGGTTCAAATTTGGCGGTTTGGTTGATGTCCTTTGATGTGTTTGTAACCAAAGTTTTACATTTAGGCACCAACCATTCAAAATTCTTTTAAGAAATTTACCAAATGGAATTTCCCCGGTGAATTTTAAACCTTTAATCCTTGTTTTAAAGATTACCAATTCTAATTGTTTATAATGTTTAATTATTTAAAAATTTAATTTCCCAAATTAATTTAAATTTAAAATTTCTCGGAAAATATGTTTGATTACAAAGAATTACAACCCTTTTATTTAAAATTTTTTGTAGAAAACGTCAAAACCCCGGCAAAACCAAATTGCACACCCCATTTAATTTGAATTTTGAAATAAAATAAATATTTTCCAAAACTTTACCAAATAAAAATTTCTGTTGTTCTTCTTTTGTTTTCCCTTTCAATGGTAAAACCCCCAATAATGGAATTTTCCACAAAGGATAATTTTAATTTTCTTTATAAAAATTTACCAATCTTGGTTTAAAAATTTATTACCCTGTTTTCCTTTTAACCTTTATTTTTTCCCAAATTTACCAAAACCTTTAGTTTATTTATTTCTTTATTATTTCCTTATTTAACCCAGTTTAATTTCCCAACACTGTCAAGGTTTCCAAATATTCTTTAACAAATTTCCTTCCTTACAACCTTCCCCATTTCCCTTTCTACAAAACAATCCTGCCTTCTTTTATTTTTATTTTTCCCATTTCAAAATTTTTTGTTTCCCTAAATCTTCCGCATTTCCTCCCTACCCATAAATTTCCCTTTACTTATTCTCCTGCCTCCCTTTTTGTTTTTAAAACCCTTAAATCTTTCTTTTCCTTTTTAAATCATTGATTCCACTTTTCATTCGCCTTTTTACCGGCCTTACCAAGGCCTTTTCCTTTCCTAAACCCTCCCCATATTAAATTTGGGTTTTCGTTAATCCTTGCCTTTGTTCATTCTTTTAATTTGTTGCCAAACCAAAAACCCCCCCAAAAAAAAATTTTTTTAAAATTTTCCCCGGGAAAATTTTTTTTTCCCTTTTTTTTTAAAAAAATTTTTCCCCAAAAACCAAACGGGGGTTTTTTTTCCCCTTTTTAAAACCCCCCCCCCTTTTTTTTTTTGGGGAAAAAAAATTTAGGATTTTTTTTTCCCCCCCAAAAACCCAAAAAAACCCCCCCCCAAAAATTTTAATTTTTTTTGGGGAAAACCCTTTTTTAAAAAATTTTTTTTTTTTTTAAAAAACCCCAAAAACCCCCCTTTTCCCAAAATTTTTTTTTTAAAAAAAAAAATTTTTTTTTCCCTTTTTAAAAAAAAAAAATTTATTTTTTTTTTTTTCCCCCGGGTTAAAAACCCCCCAAAAAATTTTTTTTCCCCCCGGGGGAAAAAAAAAAAAACCCCCCACCAATTCCCTTTTAAAAAAAAAAAATTTTTTAAATTTAAACCTTTTTTTAAAAATCTGCCCATACAATCGTTTCTTCTCAGTCTCATTTTTGCAGCAATCATTGCCATGTACGCATCTTTTTCTTACTTACTGCCTTTTTACCGACTCATTCCACCAAGCACATTTTTCTGTCTACCTACAACCACTCTTCCACATATTCGAGCGCCACAATTGACAACAGAGTTTTCAAGCTTATCCATGCACTTTCAACGTCAGTGTCTTTTATTTGTTCGTTCCACACTGTTTCATTCACATTCAACTCTTTATTCACAGCATCTGCGTATTTCATTCTCGCACCATTATCCACTAGTTTGTCAACCCTAATTCTGGACGTTTGCACTACGTTTGCTTTCCTTCTCCACACCCACTTTTGCCCTAAACACATCTCGATACAACCAAAAGTGGTCCGATCCACACTCCGCTCCGCGCATTACTTTTGTGTCTTTCACCAGGTTTCTAAGCCGTTCATCATACACTATCAAGTCTATCATACTTTAGATTCACCTCTTTGCCATGTATATATATGCACATTTTTATGTTTAAACCACGTATTGGATACAAACAGGCTTCTCCCCACACAGATGTTCAGCAGGTGTTCACCGTTCTCATTGGTTCTTTGGTCTCCGAACTTTCCTAGAACGCGTTCACTGTGTTCTCTCTGTACACCCACCGTTCATATCCCCCAATATAATCACTCTTTCGTTTGGCTTACATACGTTCAACACGTTCTCTACTTCATTCCAGAAGTTCTCACGCTCCTGGTCTCTTTCTCCATTCACCGGTGCATAGCATGCAATAAGAAAAATTCATCGAAACTCCACTTTCATTCTAACCCATATTACCCGGGGAGATACTAATTCGTACTGTTTAACACATCTTTTCGCTCTTTCACTTATGATCACCCCAACTCCTTTTGCACCATGCACTTCCGTCTCAACTCCTAACCATAGTCAGCAACGGGGCCTGTCTGTTTCGACCTTGACCGCCCCTTGTAGCCAGGTCGGTCCGAGGCAATTGTATTGTTTTCTTGAGTAGTATCATAGCGAGCAGACCGGTTACTGGCCAAGTCGTGCCCCGGACGATGTAGCATTCCCTACTAACGGTATCGTCCTACTACCGGACAGTTATGTCTACTGTCACGACATAAAAGATAGATATAAATAATAGATCGTATACTTACTGTATGAATCTCAAAATGTACATATACATGTACATTTTTTTTTTGTTTCCTTCTTACCTACCCTTCGATCACATCACGCGTTTCAACCATACTGCTCTATACGCGATTCCTGGTTCCGCGCCCCTCACTGGACTTGCTGGTATTTATTAGCGACCAAATGATTCAATTATTATTTATTTATTTATTTATTTTTTTTTATTTTTTTTTGTAGCTTTTCGAGTTATAGTTATTTCAATGTCATTTAATATTTATTTATCAAAATCAGTTTTATTGTCGCGAGCCGTGTTACTTAAATAAATATTTTATTAGTTCTCTATGAATTCATCGTTATTGCAACAATGTATACCTGTGCGGGTCCACTCCTTAGACAAAAGGTTTACGTTTGCTTTATAATTTTGTAAGTTACAGTTTTAACAATCACATGGGTTTAATAGAGCCGTATTTTTCGTACATACTGTAGCGATCCTAAATGTTATTTCGCGCCTATTCCAACTAAAGAGCCTTTTACTGGTTAGATTATCATTATCTTCGTTTACTATTAATTCAAACCGCTGGGTATAAAAACGTGTTCAAACGCTTACCCTTGTTTGATTGATTTAGAAGTTGTCATTTAACATGTATTAACATGTATTTAACTGAAAGCACCGAAATAAAGCTACTTACTTAACTTAAAAGTACAATAATCTTTTATGTTTAAATTTTTATTACAAAAAAGTTTATAATTTACCTGCTTTCTTGTTTTCTTGTTTTGCAAGTAAATTGAAGGTATTTGAATTCAATCGAAAAAAAGTAAACTTTTAGAGTAACTTCTTTAAATTTCTTATTTATTAAACGAATATTGCAAAGGAAGTGAAGATGTTAATTATTTAACTAGAAACTACGCAACTCTATTCCGATTACTCGATTCATATAATATGCTATTTACTATTTTAAATATTATTACTAAAATTTTCAATTTACAATTGCTGGTGACGCGGTTACCTACTTTCCCTTTGCCTTTACCTGGTTTCTTGTTTTATTATTTGAGAATAAAAGACGGTATTGTACTTCAATCGATAATGTGGACCTTTAGTAAAACAAAATTTTCCTTAAATAACTACATTTCTTATTTAAATGAATATTGCAAAGAAGTGAGGGATACTAATTATTTAAATTAAAACTATGAGGATCATTCAATTTAGTATGTTTAATTTGCTATTAAAAACTGAATTGCTTTATTTATTGACTTAATTACATTTACTGTCGGGTTTAAAATTTTACAGAAACGACTTGACCTTTCTTTCATTTAACTACTAAAATGCGTTTTATTATTTTGCGAAAACAAACCGTATTTCATTCAGAAATTTGATTAAAAGTTATAGATAGTTATTGTTTATTTGTTTATTTATTTGCTTTTTTTTTGCTTTGGAATGCTGATTCGATCCAGTTAAAATTGTTATTTTATTAGTTTTCTATAATTGATTGTCATTGCAAAAATCTTTAACAAAATGATTTGAAAAAAGAAGCCTAAACTTGATGCCGTGCGAAAACGCATCCTTGGTGGAATCTAACTTAGTGGCATTAAAATTGCAACACCAAGAAGGGGTAGGAATTTCTTGACCAAGCTTGACAGACACGTTAAACTACCAAAAGGTAGCAATTGATTAAAGTTTCATTCATATGGCTTATTTGACAGTTCGTTCAGTTTTTTCGAACAATGTTGTCAGGTGTATATTGTGCGAGATTATGTTCAATTCTTTATTGTTTTCGGTTGTGATTGCTTTGCTTTGAGAGAGTGACCATGCCTAGAGTGCACCAAAGTGGAAATTACAACTAATTAAGCGAATTCGACAGAGGTCGTATTGTTAGTTTGCGCGAAGGTGGTTTTTCGTTCAGAGCAATCACAAATCACCTTAACCGTAACCAAACCACCATCATGGAATACGACAGAAGAGGACCCGGGGCGCGAAGAAAAACAAATGAGGTGCAGGACCGCCATCTTCGACTTATGGCAACAAGAGATTGTTTTTCAAGTACCAGATCAGTTGCCGATTAATGGTTAGCTAACGAAAGTCGTCCTGTAACCCTTCGAACGGTTTCACGTAGAATCAGAGCTTTCGGCTTACAATCCTATCGGCCACATCTTGTGTTACGAATAACGGCTCAACATCGACGACAACGTTTGGAGTGGTGTAGGTTGCGACTGCACTGGAACCAAGAGTGGCATAGGGTGGTATTCACTGATGAATCTCGATTCTGCTTGGGGTTTCACGACGGCCGTATGAGGGTCAAACGAAGACGTGCGGAACGTCGAAATGATGAATTTTCTGTTGCGAGGCATGTGCGACAAACTGTAGGAATTATGGTATGAGGTGCTATAACTTATGGGAGTAGGCCTCGTTTGGTATTCATCCGAGGCAGTATGAACGCCCACCGATATGTGGTTGAGGTGCTAAAACCCCATATTCTTACCACTTTTGCAGCAGGTTAATGCCCGTCCCCAGATTGCAAGACGTTTTTTGGGCCGATTTGCAGAGGATAATGTTAATCTCTTATGGGGAGAAGACTGAGAACCTTGCAGCATCCCCCGCAGACGCTGAAAGCTCTACAGCACGAATTACGGGTTACTTGGGGCACAACACCTCAAGAGGACATCGACCATCCGCTAGAATCGATGCCACGACGAGTGTACCAGTGTGTAACCAATAAAATATAGACATAATTTTTACTAATAACGGGGTTGACGTTATTAATAAAAATTATATCTATATTTTGTTCTTTTTCTTAAAATTTTAATCAAGTGATACCTTTTAGTAGTTAAACGTTTCTGCCAAGTTGGGTCAAAAAATTCCTACCCCTTCTTGGTGTTGCAATTTCCGTGTCACTGAGTATATAATTAGAAGTAACCTAACCGACAATTGTGCATATAGTCGTTAACCCTGGAGAAATCGCGTTAGATAGAATAACGTCAAAACTAGCATATTGATAGTTTTTCTCACACTAATTAGTATCGCATATTGTGACTCGAAGTATTTACACGGGGTGAGTGATTAAGAATGGGCAATCTCTGCACTACAGATAGTAAACACCGAAATATAAAGATTAAGCCCAACATGCCTCATAAAAATGTTGCTGGTTTAGGAGATACAGGGTGTTCAAAGGGAGAATTTTATTTTAAAATTTCTCAATAACTCTATAAGTTTTAACAGTACGAACATAAAATTTGGTAGTTTTAGGTTTTGTGATATGAGAAATACGATTTTGTGACTGCCCATGGAGGGCGCTAGTGACACCCAGTTACTTCAGTAAATTAGATCACATCTTATTTATCCATTGAATGGTTAAAATAAGTTAAAAATTTGAAAGCCGGTTCAATTTGACTTAAAAAAGGTGCTCTTGTTCAATTTCTCCAATTCTATTGGTTATTGAGTTACTGGCTCTTAAAAGATCTCTGTTTTACTTATAAAATTTGTATTATTTTAAATGATTAAAGTGAGCTAAGTAACATTAAAAAAAAAAATAATTAATAATAACAATCACTAATAACAACAACAAACAAAATTTCAAGGTAAACGTTCGAAATGACCACCATCTACTTCAAGACACTTTGCAATGCGCTTTCTTAAAAACCTTTAAATATTAAACAAAACGTGTCTATTACCTTTAATTGTATCAGCGGCTTTGTGTGTTTTTTGCTGCAAAACGTCGATCGAATTATTTTGTTCTTTATAAACTATTTCTTCCGTTTGTGGCCATATTGAAAAATTCAATGTGTTATATTTGGACTCCTTGGTGGCCAAAAAAATTCACTTCCACGGCCAATCCAACGAAGAGGAAAATGTTGATTAAAATATTGCCGCATACGCAAAGAATAATGTTGTGGCGCCTCATTCTGCATAAACCACATGTTTTGCCTTACGGTAAGTGGAACATTTTCTAGTAGCACGTTTAAATGTTCTTCGAAATTTTAAATGAATAAGTTGATTTAGATTAGATGGAAGTTCAAGAGGACCAATGAAAAAACCAGATATCACACCACACCAAATGTTCACCTTAAATACATGCTGAAGGTGTTTTTCTCTTGCAGCATTTAGATTCTCAGAATCCCACAAATGATTGGCTTTCCAATTAAAACCTCGTCTAGTGGATCTCGCCTCATCAGTGAAGAGAATATTATCAAGAAGGTTGGTTTCTTCTTAGTTTATCTTGTAAAAATTGGACAAATCGTAAGCGTGCTGGTAAACTTCAGGTAACAGATTTGATATGGTGGAGTTTTTCTTTCTACAGATAGACTATTGCCTTATCCCTGTAGCCACACTTAACCGAGCACATCTGGATTTTCTAAAACACGAGTTAAAACCTCTTCTTCTTTAACGACATTGATCGGTTTTGTCGTGCCATTGTGACTCCTAGGACGAAAAGACCCTGTCTCGCCAAATCGGTTGTAAATATTTCTAAACAGTTTGTGATTCGGTTGTGTTCGATTTGGGTACAATTGTAAATATCTTTGAGCTAATGCTAATCCATTATAATTTGACTGAGCAAAACAACAAATCATGTCACATGTTTCACCGTGGCAATTTTTGATTGGTAGCCACTATTTTCACCCAAAATGCCTAATTACTAAATATAAATCAGAAAAAGGGTGATAATATTACTAAATACTTTAGTTATCAAACTCAAAATTGGCTTAACTAATTGATACTTAAATTTGACAAATGTTGACACAAGCCTACTCCATAAAATAAATAACGCAACACTAGTGGCTAAGGCAACTTATCATATTTATCTCAACCGTACCCTTTATGACACCTTCCAAACTTTACATGCTATCAAAATTCACCCTTTCATATTCGATACGGTGGATCGCCTCATTGAAAACACTGTAGAATCGTCCTTGATGATAAAAGTAAGCGACAAAAACAAAAATTTGAACGTCTGTCTCATACCTAGCAGGCAAATAATGTAGAACCGTTAAGGACAGTACATAATTTCAGTGACAAAGAATTTAATAATAATATTCTGAATGCTTTAGGTAAAGGGTTTAATTTTGTCATCACTCCTAAACGGATTCCCGTAGAAAACATCATTACCAACATAGAATACGCCTTAAAAGGTACAGTATCTACGGTCGCTAACGCAATTAGGCTCAACGTAGCACACATTCTTCAGAACTGCAAACTTCCCAAATAGAATATCACCAAACAAGACCTTCAAATGTTAAACCAAATCAATAATGACGACCAAATATTAATACTACCCGCTGACAAAGGAAACGCTACTGTCATTGTCAACTCTAAAGACTATCACCACAAGATGTCTGAACTGTTAACTTCTTCAGAATATAAGAAAAATCAGTACAATCCTACCACCTACATGGAAAAAAAACAACAAAATCTATCATTAATTCTACAAAATTAGACAAAGAAACAAAACAGAAACTAATTCCAAGAGAGAAGAGTTCAAGAATCCCCAAAATATACGGACTCCCAAAAATACATAAGGAAAATTGGCCATTACGCCCTATCCTCAGTGCATTCAACTCTCCGACTCATGACCTTCCTCGTTATCTGATAAAAATTATCCAACCGATTTGTGAAAATGCTGTATTTTTCATCAAAAACTCATGATTTTCTACACAAACTCAAAATTGTACCATTGGCTGAAAATGACATTTTAGTTAGCTTCGACATAACGCCACTTTTCACCAAAATACCTATTGAAGACACGATGAAAATTCTAGAAGAAAAACACTCAATAAACCAAGATATACTCAAATTGATAAACCACTGCATGTACTCAACCTATTTTACATACAAAGGACAATTCTACAAGAAAATTCAAGGAGCATGTATGGGCTCGCCACTCTCGCCAGCTTTTGCGAATGTATATATGGAACATTTTGAAACCACTGCTTTAAATTCTGCAGATTTAAAACCTAAATGTTGCTTTCGTTATGTTGACGACACGTTCGTAGTTTGGCCCCGTGGAAAAGGAAACTTGAACCGTTTTCTAGGACATATTAACAACATTCATGACAACATCAAATTTACTATGGAAGTTGAAGAAAATAATTCACTCCCTTTTTTGGACACCCTGATAACAAGCCTTCCTAATGGCAAATTTACACAGAAAGTTTACCGAAAACCAACTCATACGAATAGATACTTGAACTCTCTCTCGCATCACCATCCTGGCCAATTACGTAGCGTTATGAAATCCTTGATATACCGCTCTTACCACTTATCTGACCATAATTCTAAAACGGAACAGATGAAGACTATTAACAAAATACTAGTTCTAAATGGATACAAAGATCAAGAAATACTGAAAATTACAAACGAAGTGAGAAGACCAAGAAATAATAACTTGTCAAACAATGAACGAAAGATTCCTGTTATTCTACCTTATATAAAAGGAATTACAGACAGAATAGCAAACAAATTTCCCAAAAACGACTTCAGACCGGTATTCAAACCACATTCAACTTTGTCCCAACTTTCAAGAAACCCCAAAGACAAAATTCCTAATGAAAACCAAGGAGTGTATGAGATACCATTCAACAACTGTCGAAGGACTTATATCGGACAAACTAATAGAATATTATATGCGAGAGCCGATGAACACCAACTAGCAATTAAACAGCACAATCCATCATCGTCTTTAGCTGCACATCATTTAGATACAGGACACCAAATTAACACCAACAATATCCGTTTAATTGCACCTCTATATACCTTACAAGAAAGAATTATTGGAGAAACAGTTGAAATTGAAAGAAGACCAAACGCCCTCAATAAACGAGATGACACTTCTAGAATGCCACATATTTAGAAGAATATCATTACACAAGTTGATTCGACAGTTCAAATTCCAGAAATTTCAAACACTTATGCTGCAACTAATCCTGACGTCCCCATTTCAGCACCTTCTACATCATGTACTAGAACCCGAAGTCAAACACACTCGTCCAGATTAAATTTAAATTAGTTACCTTGTTTCATATTCTGTACTTGTTAAAAGTAGTTACCTTATTTCAATTTCTGTAATTGTCAAAATAAATTCTTGACAAAGGAAGTTCCCGAAACGTTGAATTAATTTGTACGTTTATTTACACAAGTTTCAAAGGAAAAAATGTCTTATTTAAACATTAATACTTGTGGAAATCTAAATAGAAACACACACACACACACACACACACACAATATATATATATATATATATATATATATATATATATATATATATATATATATATATATATAATATATATAAAATATTGTAATAATTGTCAAAAATATATATTGAAACTACAATGCAACCTTTAAAAAATCGTATTGTACAACATAAGCCTAATGTGAAAATTAAACCAAAAAGTATAGCTTTGGCCAAATACTACAGAAAAAATCACTTATTTGATTATAAAAACACTAAAATTTTACTAAACAATCACTTTTGGAAATGATGTATATAAAAATTAACAGTAAAACAGTATGTAATAGGAAAATCGATTTGGAAAAGTTATCTCAACGTTATAATTATATTTTAGAAAATGTGTATCAGGTGTGTAGTAATGTGTAACGTTTTTGAGATTTATATTGTAGCGTTAATTAGTTTCTTGTAAAAAGTTTATGCGATTTTTTTCGTTGTTGTAATTTGCACTGAAGAAGATCAAACATATGATCGAAATATATGCAAGTTTAAAAATAGTGCACTAATGTTTGATGGAAGTACCATAAAATAAGCTTTATTATGTAATTTATAAACGTCAAATCATTTTCTGTTAATACATATATATATATATATATATATATATATATATATATATATATATATATATATATATATAGACATATATGTATTATTTAATCTCATTGTAAAGATGAAATTTGTTGCCTTATTTGAATTTGAATATAAGTTCCATACATAATAAAGCTTGATACTAAATATCTTTGACAAATCTTTAATACGAGTTGCAAAAACAATTTTGGTACAGAAATATCGAGACAAGCACAAAAAAAGTGTGTTGAAAACACCTTGATTAGAAAATATGCCATAAATACAAGCAGCAATTTAAGCTCCTTTGTCTGTTGCGCGAGAAGAAAGGGCAGGAAACCAAGACAGCGTTGTGTGACATGGAATAAGTTTAACTGTGGTATTTCAAACACAAAAAAAAACAAGTTCAAACAATTTCTATGCGTTTCTCAAATAACCGTTATTATATGTTTGTGTTTGGTGTAAAAAATTAAAGCACGCAACAATATTGGGATGTAAACACACGCTCTTAGTAGCGGCGTAAAAAAGCTTGGTATTATTTCAGCATATATAATAGTTAAAAATCCAATCTAAAAATAAAACAAGAAAAGTACAAGATTTAAAAAATACTTATTATTGCCAATATAAAGATTTTAACTTCCAATGCAACTGTGGAAGCTAAAAATGACTTTAAGCATTTCCGATACAGGGATTATGTATTCTAGTGTAGTTCAATGGGAGGTATTGCGGTAGCCATTCGGTAATAAATTATACATAATGTTTGCTAAAGTGTTAATGGGATTTGATACAGTCAGATTGTTTTAACTGCAGGCAACTAATTATTCTATTTGGAGAGATGATGTATTTAGTTCGTGTTGTGTCTGATTATTAATTGCATTCTATCATATTAATTCTTTTCCTGTGTTGACTTTGATTGTAATAAGTAATGGCTCAAATGTGACATATAAAATCCTAATTTCAGAATTTTTCTAAGCTTTATAAACGAATTTTCGTATCTTAGGATACATTTAATAACCCTGCATCCACCACAATTTGACCACCCAAGTATTGTTTGTTCATCGTCGGCAATTTGCCAAAAGTATCAATTATAATAGTTTATTTCTAGCTTTTCATAAGAAAATGGCTGTAGTAAAAAAGGCTGATATATTTACTAAAAGACATATAAAGTAAATCTATTCTTTGTATTCTTATGCTACGATGAATAAGTGCTTTATTTTTGTTTTTGTGTGTGTGTTTTATAACCAGTATTTGCTTTTTATTTTCAACGTGAGTGGTTAGCATATATACTTTCTTCGACTTTCATACACACTTTGTATTGTTCTAAAAATTACAATAATGGTTGTAAAATTATAAAGTAATAACCAGTACTAAACATTAATTTACATAATCAAAATATCTGGTGTGGAACGCCACACGACCTTCCAACCTACAAAATGGAAATAATTTTAATAACATTCATTTTAGGATAATTATGCAACCTCTTTTATAATAAGCTAATTAAGAAAATATGCAACATTAAAAAACAGAAACAAAAATCTACGTCAGAATGACGTTTAAAACTTCATGTCAGATTGATAATATATATATATATATATATATATATATATATATATATATATATATATATATATATATATATATATATATATATATACATATTAACTTAAAAATTCCAACGCCGCCGCTTCTATAAGACATCAATAGTACAGATTAACCACGTTCGTTTTTATTTAATTAATTTTTAGACTTACCTTCCGTTATATTAAGAAACTTTGTAAAGAAAAGTTATGCAAAATTACATTTTCTTTAAAAAATATATCTGCACTTTTTCTTATAAAATTAATCGTTGTTCAGATATTGAAAAAAATTGAACTAACACTTAAATTCTACGTCACGAATTTCTTTGCCGCTAAATTATGCATCGTATCAAAAAATTTTATTGAACATAATTAATTGATATGTGAAAGGTCTATATCTAGACATTTTTATATCTTTGTAATATGCAGCTGTTTTAGAAATATTTGATAAAAACCAGAAAGTACTTATAATAATCTCCCCCCTTCGCCTCTGGATTTCATCCAAAATCTAATCAGCTCCAAAGGAAATGAAAACAAGCTTAACCCATTAGCGGCCAACGTTGCGTAAACGCAATATTTTAACTTTAATTTTTTTTCTGTACTAGAGCATAATTTGATTTTCTTTCTAATATAGGTAAACAACAACTTACATATCAAGATAGTTATAAATAATTTTTTTCTTTTAATATGAATACAAATAATTGACAGTCCGTTGAAGATATTTGATATTTTAGCTGTACAGGGTGGTTCATTTTCGATGTTTTCTTATGGAAAGTACCCTTTCTAATGCAGATACACAAAAAGTAATATTGGGTCCTTGGCGTTTTTGAAAAACTTGAATAACTTTTTTATTTCTAAATGTATCGACAAACTGTAAAAACATTCTTAAGGCACTTTTTTAAGTAGAATCCGTTAGTGCATTCTCATTTTTAACACCACCTTAATTTAAAAAGGTCTAACATAAAGGTGTATTTTTTATATGGAAACCATAGTTGACTTTCACATTTTAAAATGACATTTTTTTTGTGCATTTCAAAAATATATAACACTTCTATGCTATTTTAATAATTAATTGACTTTTTAAGTTTTCCTTATTTACGTTTTATATTAAGAATACACAGTAGGCATAGGGGGCTGAGATTTATTTAAGTAAAAACTAATGATACTTATATGTCAAATAATAAATTAAAAATTAGAAGTGTGCAATAAAGTGACCTTGGAATTTAGTTATTAACATGCCTGATTATACAAATTCACAAAAATGTTGCATGTTAAAGTGTTTTATATTATTCGAAGGTGATAAGAATGTGGCATCGGAATTATATTTACAAAATTTTCCTGAAAAGCAACAAGCAAACAAAAATATTTTTGAACGGTATAGTTAATAGAAGTTAAAATTTTTGCTAGCTCAAAACAATATCTTAATTAATTTTAGGTTACATAAAAATTTAATTTAATTCGGTTCTTTTAAAAATCCCATGCCAAAAACTTACTTTAAACGAAATTCTGCAGAAAATTCAATGGTCGTCTTAAGATAAGTCGAAGCAGAGCCACAACTTTATTTAGACAAATGGTTAATCTAGGCGTGTCTCGAAGAAAATCCCTTCAACTTTTAAAGAAACACAAATACCATTGCTATAGATTTCGGAAAGAACATTTTTTGACTATAGACGACAGAAGGCGCCGCACTGAGTTTTGTAACTGTTATATAAGTCAGTGCCAAAATATACATAATTTTTCAAACTCTATTGCATGGTCAGACGAGGCGCATATCAGTACTGTTTGTATTTTTAATAATCACAATTTACCTTACTGGGCAGATACTAACGCTCATGTCAGTGTTGTCCACAGGAAGCAAGTGAAATTTGGAATAAATGTGTGGTCCCGCATTAAAAAGGGACTTTTTTATTATCACATCTATGAAGGGACATTAAACTCAATGAAATATCTCGATATTCTAGGAATTCATTTGGGGGGATTTCTAGAGAGTATTCCTTTAGCTCAATATTGCAATATCATATTTCAGCAAGACGGAGCTCCCACACATAATTCCCGTGTAGTTAGTGACTACTTAAATGTACGTTTTCCTAATAGCTGGAACTAGTAATACTGTGAATAAGTTAAAAGAAAGTGTTCATGTGACTTTTACACAATTATATATATATATATATATATATATATATATATATATATATATATATATATATACAGGGTGAGTCAGTTTTTGTAGACAAACTTTAACAGGAGATAGAACACATGTTTCTAAAAAGAAAAGTTCCTATAAACATATGTCATAGAAGGCTTCGTTTCCGAGATACAGGTGTTGAATATAATTTTTTTCTCAAATTTTCATTATAACTCATAAACGAATGCTTAGATTTTTTTCATGTTGGGGAATAATGTCTATTAATTAAGGGGCATAAAAAGCGATAAGAATGTTCACAAACTTGCACAGTGGCGGAGTGGAGGGGGTGCTCAACCCTTTCATAAACAGAACTTCTACGCCAATGACTATTTTTTAAAAAACTGTTATTTTCATTATCTACATACAGTTTAACAAAAATAATGTACCTTCTTCTGTTTCGAAATTCCTGTGCGTTTCCGAGTTATTTTGATTTTTAGTGTTTGATGTGGTACTAAGTTAAGTAATGTGCTTTATGTGAATAATTGAATATAAAGTTTTTAATAAAAAAGATATAATAAAACATTTAGAGCCATTTTAGTACCTAACGATCGTTTCTTTAAAATTTCAAATACATTTTCATTTATAAATAGGTAGGTTATCGGTTTTTTTTAGTATCCATTGTTATTATCCTCGTATAAAAAGAAATGCATAATTATTATTGTTATGCGGTCAATACTTTCTGTATAATTATGTATGTATCAATTTCGCCATAAACATGTATGTAGTTTTTAAGTGAGATTCTAATAAGTTACAGACCGCTGCTCACTTGCTCTCATTAAAGAGCCGCCACTGTATCAAGCCATACTCAAATACAAGACTTTTGTAAATTGAAATCTGTTTAGTACACTAATTTTAACAATCCTTATTTATTATTGTAACAATACTTAATTAATAATTGTGAAATTATGAAATTAATAAGAATTCTTAGCAATAACGATTTATAAATAAATAACAATAACACTAGTATAATAAAATTAGACACTTTGTTCAAAATGTAAACCGTTCTTTTCAATACACATTTCACAGCGACGTACAATAGAACGTCTTAAGTTAATTAAATGATGCACCCTTATTTCATTGCAAGCATCTCTGATGCGATTGTGAACTTCAGGTGTATTAACCGGAGTGGTATACACTTTTTCCTTCATGAATCCCCATACAAAAAAGTCAAGTGGCGTTAAATCGGGGGATCTAGGAGACCACGCCACTGGACTTCCACGACCTATCCACCTCCCCGGGTAGTTATTGTTTAGCCAATTTCTTACATTTCTGCCATAATGGGCCGGACATCCATCAATCTGAAACCAAGAATGTCCTCTTAAATTCAAAGGAATGTCTTCCCACATATTAACATGTTCTTCTAAAAATTGTAGGAAATTTTCTGAATTTACACGTTGTGGCAAGAAATAAGGTTCAAACACGTGGTTGCCGTAAATTCCAATCCAGACATTTGTACTAAATTCATGTTGAAAACTTCTTGGTCGAATGGCATGTGGGTTTTCATTTGCCCATATATGCAGATTGTGAAAGTTTACGATACCACGACGAGTAAAACAGGATTCATCAGTCCACAGTATGTTGGATAAGAAATCCCTATTATTTTGAATGGAGTTAAGAACCCACCTACAATAATTAAGTCTTCGTTCGGCGTCACCTGGACAAAAACCATGAACAGGTTGAAAATGATATGAGCGTCTGTGATCCCGTTTTAAAACCCGGGAAACTTTACTTTGGGTAATACCAAGAGCAACAGCAGTACGTCGAGTACTTGTCGTGGGGTTCTTATTAAATTCACGCAATATACCCTCTCCAATTCTATCTCGTCCACAGTTGTTCTGTCGGCCCCCATGTACATTTTTCGAACCCTGGTTAACAAATCGACGATGGATACTCACAAAAACGGAATGATGAGGTTGTCGTCTATTTGGAAATCTTCTCCGATACTCCCTAGCTGCGTACCTTGAATTCCCATTTGCGAGCCCATAAATAAAATGAATGTCGGCTTGTTCACTATTTGTAAATGTAAACGGCATGTTACACTAATTAAAAGCTGGCAAATCAAATGAAATAACTTTTTGAACTTAAAAACAATAATTAATAGCAGTGAAATTATTCAAGATGAAGCAAGTGTTAGTAAAAAGTCAAACTGTCGTTTCAAAATATAAAATTTAATACTTACTTGTTTTCCAAGGAGTATCATATTTTCTTGCAATGAAATAAGGGTGCATCATTTAGTTAACTTAAGACGTTCTATTGTACGTCACTGTGAAATGTGTATTGAAAAGAACGGTTTACATTTTGAACAAAGTGTCTAATTTTATTATACTAGTGTTATTGTTATTTATTTATAAATCGTTATTGCTAAGAATTCTTATTAATTTCACAATTATTAATTAAGTATTGTTACAATAATAAATAAGGATTGTTAAAATTAGTGTACTAAACAGATTTCAATTTACAAAAGTCTTGTATTTGAGTATGGCTTGATACAGTGGCGGCTCTTTAATGAGAGCAAGTGAGCAGCGGTCTATAACTTATTAGAATCTCACTTAAAACTACATAACATGTTTATGGTGAAATTGATACATACATAATTATACAGAAAGTATTGACCGCATAACAATAATAATTATGCATTTCTTTTTATACGAGGATAATAACAATGGATGCTAAAAAAAACCGATAACCTACCTATTTATAAATGAAAATGTATTTGAAATTTAAAAAAAACCATCGTTAGGTACTAAAATGGCTCTAAATGTTTTATTATATCTTTTTTATTAAAAACTTTATATTCAATTATTCACATAAAGCACATTACTTAACTTAGTACCACATCAAACACTAAAAATCAAAATAACTCGGAAACGCACAGGAATTTCGAAACAGAAGACGGTACATTATTTTTGTTAAACTGTATGTAGATAATGAAAATAACAGTTTTTTAAATAGTCATTGGCCAGAAGTTCTGTTTATGAAAGATTGAGCACCATCCACTTCGCCACTGTATCTCAGAAACGAAGCCTTCTACGACATATGTTTATAGGAACTTCTCTTTTTAGAAACATGTGTTCTATCTCCTGTTAAAGTTTGTCTACAAAAACTGACTCACCCTGTATATATATATATATATATATATATATATATATATATATATATATATATATATATATATAACTCTATAAATCCAATTAAGAGGCTATGCGAAGTCTGCACCCAAATAGAGGGCGCACCGTTTGAAAAATATTTATAGTTTTAGTGTTTTTTTTTTATATTGATATTTTGTGTTCATGTTTTTGTTCGTTAATAGAATTAGATGTTTACATACGTATAAAAATTGATTTGCTTTTCATAATTTCTGATGATGTTATATTGTTTATTTTCATTTTATTTCAATTTGCATTTGAAGTTTTTTGATAATTTTATATCCAATCTTTAGATTTTATAATTTGTTACCATTTCACAAGAACATTACAATTAAACTTCTTTGGATTACAAAATGTCTCTAAAATATTTTACTGGAAGTGAAATTTCTTTTTTAGGTAGAATACCTTCATTCAATTTCATATTTGGTTTTCTAAGCCAAATGTTATCCTTAATAAATATACCAATGAAGAAAAACTTAAAAAAATCAATTAAATATTATAATAGCATAGAGGTGTTATATATTTTTAAAAAGCACAAAAAAATGTCATTTGAAAATGTCATAGCCAACTATGGTTTCCATACAAAAAAATACATCTTCACATCTTTTTTAATTAAGGAGGTATTAAAAATGTGAATGTACTAACGGAATCTACTTAAAAAAGTACCTTATGAATGTTTTTACAGTTTTTCGATACATTTAGAAATAAAAAAGTTATTAAAGTTTTTCAAAATCGCCATTTTTCCCATAAAAAACATCGAAAATGAACCACCCTGCACAATTGAAAAAATACTATTATAATCAACATCTGATACAACATCTAGTGATTTGTAAATAATGTTGCGTATACGCAATGTTGGCCAATAGGGCGTAAAATAATACTTCGCCTATTAGAACTTGCATGTAATGTAGGATGTGCATTTTGACCATATTAGTATTATGTTGTTAGTGTGGTACACATCAGTTCAAGTGTCAGTTTGGTTTTTAGATTGTGTTTATGCTAAATTATAATATAGTTGTGTCCTTCATAAATATTCAGAAAGGGAAATTGTACCATTTTGTCAAAAATAGTAGGTAAAGTAATTTTTTTCATATTTTGTTCTGGAATGATATCAGACCACTTACAATGAAAGAATTAGTTGATATAATAGAAACTTTGCCTGCTAACGAAGATATTAATATTGCATATATTCCGCCAAATACAGACGAAATTACAGATTAGGAAGATACCCATGATAATGAAATTGGCGATTCTGATGATTTACCTGCTGAAGTTGCCGGAACGTTTCAAATATTCATGAACACAAAAGAAGAAAATGAAGATACTGTGGATGATACTGGTACATCACTTCTTAGGCCATCACGAAAAAAACAAAAAGTCGAGAATAAATATGAAGAAATAGTAAAGTGGACAACAAATATAAAAACATATAGTCAACCGATATCACAAGAAGAAGAGAAGATGTGCATTATAAAAGAAAACCTAGATGATATGTCACCTTATGAAGTATTTCAGCTATTTTTTGATAACGACCTTCTTCAAAAAATTCTACAATATAGTACAAAATATGTTGCTTCTAGCAATCGTCACGATTTTCACTTAGAATTACCAGATCTGAAAAGATTTCTTGGAATACTAATTCTTTCTGGGTATCATATTTTACCTCAACAGACTGTTTGAGGTTGGTTTCAAAGAAATGAAGCGAAACTTGCATCTGTCTGACAATGAAAGATGTCATTGTCAGATTGATGCAAGTTTTCGAAGCTGCGCAAAATTTTTGATATGATAAACGAAAGATTTTTGCAGTTTGGCATATTTACGTATCAACTATCAATTGATGTAGAAATGGTCCCTTATTCTTGAGGCCACTGAGCTAAAATGTTTATCAAGGGAGAGTCTGTTAGGTTTGGGTTTAAGATTTGGTGCCTGGCTTGCATAAATTCGAACATTACGGAGGAAAATCTAATAATCTTGTTGAAAGTGGTTAATGTGAAGAGCAAATGTTGTTCTGAATTTACTCTCAGTTGTTGATGATCCTTCCGCACATATAATATACTTCGATAACTTTTTCACCGGAATGCATTTACTAAAAAAATTTAAAGAGAAAGGATTTTATACCACTGGCACAATTCGAGATAATCGAATCCCTCATTGTCCTTTCCAAACTCAAAAGCTATCAAGAAAAATGAGAGAGGAACATTTAATTCTGCTTTTGAGTTGACTTCTAGTACAACTGTCGTCCACGGGAATGACAACGCCGTTGTAACAATTGCAACAAATGTAGGAACAATTGAACTGATTGGCAAATTGAAGCGATATAACAGAAAAGATAAAAAGGAAATCTTCGTTTCCCAACCAAACACCATCACTGATTATAATTTACACATGGGAGGCGTAGACCTTCATGAATGGCATGGCAAACTACCGGATAAGTGTTCGGGGTATGAAATGGTGGTGACCGCTCTTTACAAATTTACTACGAAATGCTTTACTAAACGCATGGAGGATTTACCAAATCGCTCATAAAGAAGAGAGTATGTCTCAGTTCCAGTTTCGCTCATATGTATTCACATGTTTGCTGAAACCAGAAAGGAACGAAGCAGTCACTGATCTGATGCCAGCTCAAGAAACAAATATAAGTTTGGGAAGGCTATCAAAAACCAGCCTTCCAAATGATGTCCGATTTGACAATATCGGACACGTAATTGAAAAACATAAACTGAAAGTAAGGCGACGATGCAGGGTATGTCAAAATAATACTGTTTTTTTATATGGAATATGTCAAGTTCATTTACATTCAGAATGCTTCGTGGTATTTCATAAGAAGGCACGTTTATATGTAGTTAATGTTAAGAGCCAACGTTGCGTACACGCAACTTCTTGTTTCAAGTCTACTAATGCCTTAGAGTCTTACTTAAAAATATAAAGAGATACATAAACAATATCACGTATCGGCTTTGAATGGGTTAAACACAACCTTTTAAGTGCTTTGGTGCTGGACACACGCACACACGTACACACGCACACACGCACACACGCACACACGCACACACGCACACACGCACACGCACACACGCACACACGCACACACGCACACACAGCACACACGCACACACACACACGCACACACGCACACACGCACACACGCACACACGCACACACGCACACACGCACACACGCACACACGCACACACGAACACACAACGCACACGCACACACGCACACACGCACATCACGCACAACGCACAACGCACACACGTCACACACGCACAACGCACACACCACACATCACACACACATTCACACGCACACACGCACACCCGATCTTGGCGAAATTTGGCCAAAAGTTGTAAAATAAGCTAATAAGTCAATACCTATATTTATGTAGGTTGGAACGTAAAATTACGCATTATAAGCAAAGTATTTTAATCTAAATTGATTTAAACATCTTATAGTGTTATGCGAATAGTTAAAAATGGAATCAAACTTTTAGTCCCTTACACATTCACCTTTTTTGTCTGAATAACCCCAAACAACTCATCAAATGTAGTAAATGAATCACAAATCTTTTTTTATACTTATGAGTAATTAAATATTTACGCTGTATATTTAGAAATTCCCTTTACCACCAGGAAAGTAAGTTGTAACTAATAAAATGTTGTAGCTGATTGCTAATACCTAACGTGTGTATGTAGAAAAAGTAGAAAATAACGAAAAACACAAAAACAGAAGCGCTGCGTGTTAAAACAAATTTGAGAAAGAATCAGTAGCATGCATCATACGAATGATACTCCAGTTCACCCGCTCGAGGCCGATGTGGGTGGCCTGCGTTATAAGAGAAATAACGAATACCTAAATCAACTTAGAGTACAGTGAGTACAAGAAATTGAAAAGCATCAATACCGTTTCCGGCGATCTTCTAAATAACCCATCTAGGTACTGATGGCAACGGAATTAGCCTCTCATTGTCCCATTTGCGTCAACCCAGATTCTTTATCCACCTCGGTAGTTCAATAATTAGTCATATTCCTCTGTTCCGAATTCTTTGCCCACACTTTAGATCGAGAATGCCTCATAGGCAGTACAATCACTTCAGATCATTTACCAAATGTGGACAAAGCTTCGTTTTGTCTAGCTCCTCCAGCATCTCCATCGCGATAAAAAAAACTTTTCCGATGCGGAGTGTTCTCCAACCACATATCCAACTCATTTTCACACCCAACCCTTTAACCACCCAATACCTCAAGAGGGTTATCAACGACTTAATTTCCTCCAAAAACGGCGGAAACTTTAAAAACCAGCGGCAGAGAATCATGGGCCCAACGAAATCAACAAATACGCAGACGATATTAGATTGCCTAACCGTAAAACCCTTCTGGTGAGAGTTAGATAGACTGACAAGGAGAAAGCTAGCCTCCAAATTACAGCACACTTACACTCAGGAAAACCTGATATACACTGACCAAGTGAAAAGTCAAAATGTTCGACTTTTATCTTCAATCCACCTTTAAATCCCTAGTTCCACACCCACCAAATGGACAATATGAATCCTTTATTTGTATCTATCACTCCAGACCAACTGACCACATACACAAAAAAGACACAATTACGCTCCAGCTCCAGGCGACTTAACCGCAATTTCCTACGATACTATACGACTGAGCTTTCACTTTACTGATCGACGGAATGGAAATCACAATTAACCGTAATAGTACCACAGCATACGGACAAACAGCAGGTTCACTCGGACAAATATTTTTCCACGCGTTGATTTTCTGCAACTTTACCGGGCTGCTACCGGGCTGTTGAGCATATTTTTAATCTAGCGTTTGTGGGATACACTTCGCAATTATAAAGAGGCGTATTAAAGAATATTTGCATATTTAATAATATACATAATATGTAATAATATTATTATTAATTTTATAACTCTAATACTTATGCACTACATATGTAGGCATTTAAATATTTTGTTTAGAGATTGTTAAATAATAACCAATTAATTAATTAATAATTATAAAACCCCCTTTTAAAGGGGAAGGTTTTGTGAATTTAGTTTATGTCGGTAAAGATAAAGAATTTAATTTAGGTAAAACCCAATATGATGATGTTTTACGACTGTAAACTTACCTGTAGGTACCTGTTTATGCCTGAAAGACATTTGTCAATATATAAAAGCAATTTCCCGAAACCATTAGTAAAATATTGGTGGCTTTAGAACAGTGTCTTCAGTTTACTACAGTATTATGAGTTTTGTGAGGCGTTGTGCAGCTAAAGGTTCTTTAAATACTTTCCAAACCTATGTGCACAGTTTTTTTAAATTTCCATCGGATAATGTACGGTAAGTGTTATTTTTCCTATCCAAAAAAAAAAAAATTACTTTAAACTAAATTTATATTTAAATTCTGTGTATGTATTCATAAATTGTAAGCACACATTTTATTTTAGAGCAAGAATTTGGTTATCAGCGTGCCAAAGAGGGGATTTATTTCCCAAAGTTGGAAATATATTTAATTCATCGTACAGGCTATGTGCCGTACATTTTGAAGAAAATATGTTTTCAAATAAATCCCATAGTAGATTGAGAAAAAATGTTAACCCAACATTATTTCCGTCTTAGGAGGTTCTTCTGGAAAACCGGATGACAATGGTATGTATTAATCAAATTTTTTTAATCACTGAAATTTACAGAAAATATTTTAGATTTAGTTACAGCCGACGTCGATGATGAATCTTTAGATTCTACAGACTCTTCATTTTCACCATTTTCACCAACGACCCTTTCACCATTTTCACCAACGACACTTTCACCAATTTCACCAACGACCCCATCAGTTCAATCACCACGTCAATTGCTTGCTCCGTCGATAGATAGCAGAACACAGACACCAAAGTCCCTGTCTGCAGGAACACCAAGAAAACGCAAGCTAAGGTATTCCATAACAAAATTTCAAAAAGAGAATAACTATTTGAAGAAAAAAATCGCCAAACTTCATGATAAAAATAATTCTGATTATTTAGAAAGGGTTACTTTGGAAGACTACAAAAAACTTACTTTTAAATTTTGTGTCCATCCGTTAATTTCGCGAATTTTATAAACGTGCAAGTTTCTGAAAACTTAAAAAAATCTGGAGGCCGTAGATATACAAACGATTTTAAAAATTACTGTTTAAGTCTGTACTTCCAAGGTCCCAAGTTATATAAAAAGAAACTTGTTAAAGAATATTGCTTGCCAAGTGTATGTACTTTGCGGAGGTTTATTAAGGATGTTAAAATTTCGACAGGTCTTAACGATAAGGTCTTTAAAATTTTGGAGAATAAGATCGAAAATTTTAATACTCTTGATAAACAGTGTATGATTTGTGTTGACGAAATTAGTCTAAAGGCTAATTTATTTTTTGCAAGAGATTGTGATAAAATTATTGGTTTTGAAGATTTTGGCGGAACCGAAAGAAACTTTAAACCTGCGGGATATGCTACAGTCATCATGTTAAGAGGCTTTTGTTCTAAATGGAAACAGCCTCTTTCTTATTTTTTTTGTTAATTCTACATGTCCCGCGCAAAAACTAAAAGAAATATTATTGCGTATTATCGAAAAATTACAAGAACTTGGATTAAAGATTTTATCTCTCGTTTGCGATATGGGTTCAAACAATATTCAACTTGGAAAAATTTTGGGCATTTCTCCAGAAAACCTTTTTTTGTCTGTGGCAATGTTAAAATTGCTTTTATTTTTAACATTCCTTATCTCTTAAAATCTCTCAGAAATAATTTTTTTTTAGAACAAAATTTGATTTCTTGGAAATTTATTAAATCATTTTATGCCATACGTGGTGCACCTCGATTAAGCAATTCACATATTTCACCAAGCAGTTTTGAAAAAATTAAAGTTAAATATGCAGCACAAATTTTTAGTGCAACTGTGGCGTCTTGTTTAAATTTATATATCAGATTTAACAAGCTCCCCGCCGAAGCATTAGCCACCCAAAATTTTATAGAGAAAATAAACAATTTATTTGATTTTTTTAATTCTTCTTCCAAATATGGAAAAACAAAATATCAAAATGCGTTTGAGTTTACACAAAAACAACATGAGTTTTTGTTGGAAAATCTTCATATGTTCGAAAATTTGGTAATAAAAAATTCCAGAGGAATTAATGTAACCTCATCCATAAAATGCATTAAGGGATGGCAAATATCAATTCAAGGCTTTTTAAAATTGGGAGAATTTGCGCAAAATGAGGGGTTGCAATTTTTATTGATACGAAGAGTAAATCAAGATTGCTTAGAAAATTTTTTTGGAGCAATTCGCCAACAAAATGGTCAATCCATTAATCCAACCTGTATTCAATTTAGGAGATCTTTTCGCAAACTTTTCTGTATTCAGATTATGCATTCTGGAACTGAAAATTGCCAGAAGGACGAGTCGAGTATTTTATTAAAGGTAGTTGATGTTATGAATTCTCCAGAAACATCAGCAGAACAATTTCCACCAGAGAATTTTTTTGATGATGTTTCCATTACAGACACAGATTATCAAAATGTTGATATGCTACAGCAAAATTTTACAAGATACATTTGTGGATATTTGATAAAAAAATGTTTAACAAAACATTCATGCGACATATGTTTGAATTATGCCAATGCGTATAAGGAATTGGACGAAACTGCACTTTATACTTATGAAAGGGCATATGCAAATACTGATATTAACTTATTTGGTAGTTTGTATATGCCTCATAAGAATTTTGTCCAATTCGTCACATGCATCGAAATTCTTTTTCAAAAACATTTTGAAAATATACGTACTCAAGAAAATATTGTGAAAAATGTTGTAAATTTATTTAAACTTTAAACTTTAAACACCCATGTGAGAACTTTAATTATGAATTTATATTTAATTTATATGCCAGGTTAAGGGTGTATTACAGTTTATTGTATGCCAACAGAAATTTTAAAATTGCAAATAGGAACAGAAAATTAATAATTTGGAGACATGTATAAAATTGTAATGTAAATGTATGTAAAGTAAATAAATATATGTAAGTATCTATCAATGTTTTTTACTACCCGTAATCAAATCCAATTTGAAAAAACTTTATGCAATAATAAAAATTAAAAAAAATTGCAAAAAGCATGTTTTATTATACTTTGTTAAGCACGGACCTGTTCATTAACGTGGTTGAGAGGGTAAATCTTGGCCCCTCCTCCTGTTTTAAAACCGCACGAAAAAGATCAAAGCGCCGACACGAAAGTGAACCTGCTGTTTGTCCGTATGCTGTGATAGTACCTCAACCTCACTCCGACCATACTATTCCCCCCTTCTATAAACCTCTCTTAAGGCGATTTAAAGGTTACATAGAATCCACGAAACTCTTTCGTGGCAGCCAGTTAGGCTTCTGTCATTTTCAATATCTGCACTTTTTGTAACTCTGTTTCCGCATGCATCTATGTATTCTACATTTCCACAATGATACTATCAGTATGGGCACTTATCCATTAGCTATATTATCTGACCAATCGTATCCCTCATCTTCATTAGTCTTCGTACACTTAGATATAATGCCATGAATACTAGAAAACTTATATTACAGTTTAGTTTTTGTCACAGATACTTTAAAACTTTAAAATTACGGATGACAAATTAGAAGACATCCAGCCATTGTTAATTAGTTACTATCAAATTATTCGTTTTGATGTAACCCTAAAGGAAGAAATTTAGGAGTGAGTCGATCTGCATTCGAACTAGCTAGACATGCAGTTTTTAAATAATTTCTTACCTCTCTAAAGCAATGTGGCGACACAGCACATTGTTCAGAATATAAAGATGGAGCTCATGTTGGTTTCGTGTGACAGCATTACCAGTAATAGGTATGATTGAATGTATAATCACTTAAAACCACTTAGAGCTGCTTTTTTTCAGAAATATTGGACTAGTAATACTATTTCCCAAATTATCAACCCACACTGAAGTATACGACGATACACATTCTTAAAAACGTAATTCGAAGTAACTCTCAATAATTAAAAGGGTATAGCATTTTTAAGAGTATAGTATTGCACTTATTGGCATTGATCAAATTCTGATAAAAATTACTGAATAGCATCTGGCCTTTACAGCCATTAATTTAAGGTTCAGGATGATTTCAAAGCCTAACAAAAAATGGTTAATAATTGTTAAATGCTATCACGGCTGAATATACACTGACCCTCTTTCCTAAAAAAAGACTGCTTTAAAAAGCTAATAAAGTACAACAAAAAGAAAGAATGATTATGTGGTAAACGGATAACCCTTTTACGTTTTCCATTAAAAAAATTAATTTTTAAAATATTCACTGATATGTAGAATCCCCCGTATGTATTGAATTTTAAAGCAGCAAAAACTGCCATAACTTTGATTTCGCTGCAAGCTCGGAATGTAATTCGATCCCTACTATTGTAAACTGTGATATTCTACCAAATTGCTACCTACAATACATTAACTTTTTGGCGAACCTGTGTATGTTCCTAATGAAATACATGCACTTAAATACGTGTAAGTTTGAGAGTATTGATTTATTAACGTAAATTAGAATCAATCCAATTTCGAATTCAAATGTGAGGAAAATAGTGCGGATTTACACAGAGCTTTTCTGCTTTACGTTCGATTGTACTATCATGGTTAATCAATGCATGAATCCCTCCGAGGATCAAGAAACATCATAACTATTAGAAACCTTCTTGGAACTAACAATCATTTTACGATTTGACTTTAATATTGATGTTATCGTTTAACATGGTTCTTCCTGATTTTGGTGCCGTTTCTATTGCTGGAATCTCGGCAGTAACTCCTGGAAGTACTTTCTACATGTCGCCTTTATACTGTGTGATATTTGAGTTGGAATCCTCAAGTTATTTACGTTAGCCAACGTTTAGGGAAAAAACGCCGAGACATATCACATTCTAAATTCAGTTCTGTTTTTATTTTGTATAACCATTGTTATGATCGTCATGATCACGCCGTGATAACATATCCAATTTTTTATAAATAGAACCTGTATTTTTTCTATCATATCTAATACACAGTTTGTATTAAAATGTTCATTAACATAATGAAACTTGGTACACATGGAGTTTAGAACATAATGGTTTTAACTAACATTTTTAATTTCCGGTTATACCGGAAGTCGCCATCAACTTCGTTATTTTAAACAGAACACCCCGTATTTTATGGCGTTTTTAGAATTCTCTCTAAAATGTAGACAAAATTTAATAAGATTGCCCTACACCTAGTGTTAACCGTTTTCGAGTTATGTACGAAAGAGTAATATCAAATGATGGTTGTAACTTCTCATAAAACTGCTTAAAATTTTGTTATGTTATACAATTTTATTTTGAAATGTTGGCTACGTTACAAGCAAATGATCATCTCTCCATGCAAGCAATCTAAATTTTAAATTATAATACTGCGTGTTCATAACAGCGTTACCATCCCAACCTATTTAAAATCAGTATATCCCATTTTCTTAAATAAAATATCCTATATATTTTTTTATTTTCGAATTCTATATCATTTGTAAGGGTAAGTGTATTAAGGATTCTCTATATCTATGTCTAATATGTTTTAATTCATAAGACCTAATATTAAAAAAACTCGAAAACTGAGTAAAATTCCATTAACTTTTAAAGTAGCCTTTGTGAAAAATGATTAAAACGAAATAAATCCAAATGTCAAATTATTTTGTAAGAAACTGCCTCGTTTAGCTTTTTCTAATGAAGATTGATTGAATTTAATTATTGTTTATGGAGAGTGTAACAAAATTACGGAACGTACGTGCCGAACTTTCGCAGAATGATATCCAGACAGTCCAAAACGTAGCCCTAAAATTATTCGCACTTTATTTAAAAATTGTTTGGAATTTGGCTCTTTTCGGTCGAAAATAACACGAATCAAATCTATGATGGACAATGAGAACTTAAAAATAGACGTGTTGGCTTTTTTTAGTGCACATCCTAATGCCACTTATATTGTTTGTTGTGACGTCACCCTTGGGGTACTTTCTCACCACTTTTTCTTATATATGCCCACGTGGGGATCGTATCTGTTTCATCCATTTTGATTTTTATCAAGCGAGATTGCACAATTGTTATTAAAATTATTATTACATTTATTTTAACCCCACCTACAGATTGTGATCTAATTTATTTATACATTAGGGGCTGTATTCTAATAAGGGGTCCTAGCCTTTTAAGATGGGAATCTACTCGCGGGCTTCGCCCCTGTCATAAAAATTGAATTCTAATAATGGGGAGGAATTAATAGATAAGACATGTAAATATGACAAGTGTTTTCATAATAAAAAGATTATATTTAATCTGTCTTTAATATTTATCACGGCCTTTTTTTATCAAACGAGATAGCAAAATTGTTACATTTCTTTTAACCCTATCTACAGATTGTGACCTAATTAATTTACACATTGGGGGCTGTATTCTAATAAGGGTCCTAGTCTTTTGTAAGACGGGAATTTGTTCGCGGGCTTCGCCCCTGTCATAAAAATTGTATTCTAATAATGGGGAAGAATTAATAGATAAGACATGTAAAGATGACAAGTGTTTTCATAATAAAGAAAATGTTATTTAATCTGTGTTTATTATTATTCATATTTATTAGGGTTGTTTTGATTTTTATCACTGATATAAGAACCTAGTCTCTAAACGATTATTATTATAAGTTTTTGTTATGAACGAATAAGTTCAAAGGTAAATATATAATTAAAAATTATTATTAATTTTATTAAATTCATAAATAAAAAGTTTACTTCGAGTAGGATTTGAACCTACGACCTGTATTTTGCTAGAGTATCGCGCTAACCAACTGCGCCATCGAGATTCAAGCCTCAATAGATGCAAATTTTGTCTTTATGTATGTAGAACTGATGTAAATTCTAAATATAATGAAATTACAATCAAATTACTTATATTAATGGAATGTGAGCCTGCAATATCGCAAGGATTCACACTTATAATAATAGAGTAATTAATTCTTTTATTTTAATTTTTGCTGATAGGAATACATCATAATTTTATAAGGTGTATACATAAAGTACATATTATTTTCGTTATTTTAATTTAAATAATAGTTTGAAGGATTCAAAGTCAATACGATTACTTCGTGTTTCAATAGAAATAGGAATACCTGAAGATCTTTGTGCCCCCGGGTCATTTAATGAGCAGAACATGCTGCTATATATTCTAATGAAATTTATACCTTGTTGACATCAGAACATTTATCGTTTTTATAATGTTTTAAATATAAATTATAAAATTTTAGCAGTTGGTATTTCGAAAAACCTATGTCTGAATATATGGCTTTTGTAAGAAATATTATCAGTTATAGAAATATTCCAATTTAATCACCGCTGGGAAGAAAATTCAATAAAAAATTATAGAAATTAAAATTTAAACAAAACCATATAATCAAACATTTAGGAAAGTTTCGGGTCTAATTTGACGTCTTACGCGTTTCTCTAAAGTTTCAGATAACTTCATAATAATATAAAAAGTTAAAACGTTTTTAACATTGATCTTATGGGGGTTTGATGTGTTTTCTAACTATCTATCGAGACCCCCCTTAAGATACGTGATTTAAAACTCGGCGCCTCGGCGATTAATTATAGATTAAATTTTGGAAAACTTACATTAAAACCTACAATAAAGGAAAAGAACGAATTAGCGTTTCTAGTTTTCCAAAAGAGCAAGACTAAAATATTTATAGATGTAACGGTTTACAATGGGAGTTTCTAATTGAAACAAATCAAAGCGATCCGGCTCAATCAAACCTTCAAACGGAACTGCCTTCCCCTCCGACTTCAAACTAACTATATTTACCCCTGAAAATCAATCCCCGTTATTGCAAGTAATAATAAAAAAAGAAACAAGACATTATTTCGTGGAAACATTTTTCACATTCCTAACAGAACGAAATCTTAATTTTAAAGATATGCAATATGCATTCGTTCGTAACAAGCGCTACGTTTAGGTATAAAGTTTCAACATTTATTTTTTAATAACCCTTATTCAAATATCAATTACGTAAAATACAGAAAATAAAATATCCAAAAAACATTATCAAATTACGGCCTAAGATATAATAAAATATATCAAACCCCATTAACTCTTCTATCGCCGTAACAATTGCGATTTGAACATATTTATTATAATAATAAAATGTTCGCGGTCCGCTACCTACAGGCCGAATTTCAATACTTTAGTGTGTTAAAAAACAGATCTGCTAAACTGTCTGTAATCTCAATGTTCATAATTCACGAAAAATTGAATTAGTCAATGTAATGAACTGCTTAATCAAAATAGTAAGTAAAATAAATTATGTGGTTGTGTAAAAACTACCTATATTTCTTTTTCAATTCAAAAAGTATACTTTACCGAGAGCACCCAAATTAAGGTTCTTTTCGTAGCAATTTATTCTTATATACAATATCTTTAACGTTTAAGGTGGAGGTGGGAGAGTAATTCGTGCATCTGTTCCATGACCAACTAACAATTCTTGGGATTTATGTGTTTTACTTTTTTGCTTATAGGATACATTTATTTGATTTAGTTCCTTATGTGCGAATTCGATAGGCATACCTTCACAATTTGCGGTCTAATTTGCTTTATTTGAGGGTATACACTGGGTTGTGTATTTTAGCACATCATCTTTAATAACTATTCAACTAAACCGCGTTAAAGCGTTATAATTCTCGTATAATTTCTCACGCATTAATAATATCCTCCTTGCTCTCGTACTTAGGTAATTATTTACTCTTAAGTTCACCAATAGTTGGAGGGTTTATAGACTTTAAGATTGCATTACCTTATTACAATCTGTACATTAATATTATTGCAAATATTTATTATTCATTTTAGAATGTAGAAGTACCTAAATTTCCAATTTCAAGAATAAAGGTTGTAGATAAAGATATAATCTCTTGCGTTTATATCCATTATTTTTGACGTAAAGGAATGTTATGTATTATTTATATATTTACGAAAGATGGATTGCTTATACATTTTTCAAAGTGCTTACCCGTCTAGTTTCTTCTTAATTAGTTGTAAGGTTTACGGGAAAAAAATTTTTCTTCTCTATGCGATGTATTTAATGAAATCAGACTGGTGTTCTTTCCAGCATGTTACATAACACGTGCACAAAATAAATTTTCCACAAACTACTCCTTTAACAATAATTATGACGGAAAGCAATAAAGACTTCTTAATTATCTTAAGTAAATTTTATTACTTACCGTTTTAACAAACTAGTCTAAAGTCGCAATTAGTGTAAAACTTTTACGAGTGATATAGGTCATTATGATTAATATTTTTGTATGAATCGATCTTTTTTGGAGTCTAAATCCGCCCAACTATGATTAAAACAAAAACCAGTGTTTCAAGTAAAGTCATAGTAGCGATGACGATATAGCAAAAAAGTATTTAAAAAGCTGCTGCTAATCACTAAACTACTCCAAATACGAAGTTACGCTAAAAATTTTTTTTTAATTTTTCTAAATATTTGTATGAAAAAATTAATATCTCAAATATCAAGTGTTCCATGTACAATCAAAACAATTAAAAATACATTAAGGATTAAATTATAATTTTGTAACACTTACTAAATAGGAGATTTTTCAAGTCGCCCTGAAGCAGAATATATTTTTCTACCCTTGTTTCGGGACATGTGTTCAAGGTGTTGGACAGATCCGTTCGGTTTCATCTTCTGTTATTCAGTACAAAACGCGTCGTAACATGTCCGGAGAAATTTAGGGAAGGCTTGTCGGATCCTCTCCCATAGGTCCTCTCTGTGTCGAGATCTGGATACATATACAATATTTTTAATAGTTCCCCAAAGAAAAAAGTCCACAGGTGTAATATCGAGCGATCTCGTAGGCTATTCGATTAAAGGACTATTGCGACCTATCTCGTCCAACCATGCTCGTACTATTCTTGCATTATGAACTGCCGCTCCTTCAAGCTGTAAATACAGTTCTCACTTTACAATGAGTGGAAAAGCCACATTAATTCGTTATTTAAAAAATTTAAAAACCTTAGCGTGTTTAACGTTTCGAAACAGAAGAAGGGGCCAATGATTCTTGTATTTAAAATTCTACACTACACATTAACTCTTTGTAAATATTGTCTTTACAAAATTTGAGTTTTCTGCTGCCCAGTATCATGCAGTTCTGTGATGATACTACACCGTTAGTGGTGAACGCAGCTTCATCAGTAAACATAATTTTACTATAAGAGATATTTAAATTTCTACTCATATCTCGTAAACTCGTAGGAGGATTACTACCATATGCTGCGAATATTACTGCATCATCAGGGTGCCTTCGATTATTTAATTGTCGTGGTCTTGGCTTACTGACGTTTCAGGTAGCATTGAAAAGGCGATTCAAATGTGCAACTATCCCATGATGAATAAGTGGACGTTCAGGATGTCTCGCGTTAAACACTGTAGCAGCCACTCGGCTGGAGCGTACATTATCACCAAGAAGACGAATAATTTCTACCTTTTCGTGAATACTTAATTATTGTACATCCATCATTAATCAAACAACATAAAGTTTCATGCCACTTAAGCAAGTTCTTTTGATATCTGACCTTAAAAACAACCTTTAATTGTTTTGATTGTACATGGAACACTTGATATTTGAGATAAGAATTTTTCCAAAGAGTTTATACAAAAATGTAGAAAAATTAAAAATAAAAATGTTTCAGCGAAACTAGTATTTGGAGTATATTAGTGATTAGCAAAAACTTTTTTAAATACTTTTTGGTCCTCGTCATCGCTACTATGACTTTACTTGAAACACTCGTTTTTATTTTAATCATAGTTGGCCCGATTTAGACTCCAAAAAAGATCCATTGATACAAAAATATTAATCATAATGGCCTATATCTCTAGATACTGATTATGTTATTAATAAACAATTTATCTAGGTGTCTTCGTGTAAAGCGAAACATGTATACAGTGCTTTCATTTCAATACTAGTCACCCTTAATATTTTTTTTAGCAATGGAATCTCGACCTAGAAAAAAAATACGTCAATTTAGATGTCGAGGGGGACATTCAAAAACAATGTTCATGGAATTTTACTTCCCTTAATCCCCACTCCCCTCACTTTAAAATTTCAAATTGCACCCCCTAGCTTGTGATACGTCATTTTGAAGGTATTCAAAATACAAATCCAACGGCGTTCAGAAAATTGATTTCTATCGCCCCATTTTGAAATTACAAGCGAAAATGTCAATACTATAGGAATAAATTTTGTTCTTTGATTTCATTGTTCAAGACAAAAACAATACTTATTATTAAATGCTCAAAATGTCGTCTATTCTTAGGTAAGCAACAATACAATCTATTCGTGTAACCTCACTTTATTAAGTGCTCATAATGTTCTTCATTCTTATCTAGACAATAAAACAATCTATTAACGAATTCTTCTCAAACATTTTGAAATGTTTCCGTAGTAATTTGCTGGCAAGCTTGAGTGATCCTAGCTCTAAGGGCCTGAATATTTTCTGGTTGAGGGTTACGATACACGATTGATTTTAATAACCCCAAAGGAAAAAATTCAATGGTGTTAAGTCGGGAGATCTGGCAGGCCATTCTATTGCGCCTCTTCTGCCAATCCATTTGCCGGGAAACCGTTGATTAAGTCACTCGCGAACACCCAACTCATTGTGTGGGGGTGCACCGTCTTGTAGATACTGCAAATTTCTTTCATCTAACAGTGGGTTGCCTTCTTCGTCAGCTTGATTTTCTAACGACTCAGTTATAAGCGGATCAATGTAGTTTTCCAATAAATTTAAATACAAATCAGCGGTCAAATTTTCTTCGATAAACAAAGAACCTATTATCTCATTTCCAAGAATTCCTGCCCAGACATTAATTTTTTCTGGAAACTACGTATGACCCTCTAAGAACACGTTAGGTTTTGAAAATCCCAATATCTACAGTTCTGTTTATTAACAAAGCCATTCAGATAGAACGTCGATTCATCACTGAAGCAAATATTCTTTACCAAATTGCTGTCATTTTGAATCATCGCAGTCATTATTTCACAGAATCAAATCCTCCTATCGTAATCATCTTCAGTGAGTTCATGGAGAATGGTAAATTTGTTAGGAAAGAACTTGTGACGTTTTAAAGTCTTGTGTATGGAACCAACAGAAATATTCGTTAATGCAGCGACTTTTGGAATTAAAGTCGTAGGTTCAGCGGCAAAATGGCCTAAGACATCACTTTGTGCAGCTTCGTTGAGAACTCGTGGTGTCTTTCTTACTTTGTTACATACTGAGCCAGTTTCTTCAAATTTTCTCACCAGAGTTAGCACATATTGATATCCAACATTTTTTTCAGGATGCGTTTCGTTGAAGACTCGGGCTGTGCTACGAGCACACTTATTCTGGGCTCCATACAAATAAATAATTTCAACTCTTCCTTGAATAGTGTAAACCATGATTTATTCTTGGTTTTATTCAAATTCATTGTTTCAAACTGAAGTAATGAATTGTCAAAATTCAACAACTTAACTGAAACAGACTATGTTTCAAACCGAAGTAATAATTGTCAAAATTCAACAACTTAACCGAAACAGACTATGTTTCAAACTGAAGTAATGAATTGCCAAAATTCAACAACTTAACCGAAACAGACTTGATTACGGCTTACCATAACTGAACTCTGAAAGCCAAACAATCCAAATCGATAAACACACGATAAAAATATTCTAGAGAGAAGATATCGTTTCCGTATCACTTCGTATTTCAGTACTTGATTAAATTAAATCAATGAAATAAATTTATTCCTATAGTATTGACATTTTCGTGTTGTGATTTCAAAATGGGGCGATGGAAATCAATTTTCTGAACGCCGTTGGATTTGTATTTTGCATAATTTCAAAATGAGGTATCACAAGCTAGGGGGTGCAATTTGAAATTTTAAAGTGAGGGGCGTGGGGACTAAGGGGGAAAGTAAAATATATATATATATATATATATATATATATATATATATATATATATATATATATATATATATATATATATATATATATATATATATATATATATATATATATATATATGTATATATATATATATTAATCCTTGGACATTTTAATGAATTTAATGAATTAGCATTCATGATTTTTTATAAATATAAAATTGAAAATCTTTATGTGCATAAAAAGATTCCCCCGAATGGGTTTCCAACCCATGTCCTCTCATTGACTAGACGAGTGCTATACCAACTGAGCTACTGGGGTTATGAATTACATTCGATAGAAACTTAATATGTATACAGGGTGTCCCGTAAATATTGGAACCAACGTCGGGAGGTGAAAGTATACCTCTAAATATCAAAAAAGTTCTCATCAACGTACCCTTGAAGATGCGTTGTCTATTAAATACAGGTCGTTAAAGAAAAACATTTTTATTCGTTTTTTGCCCGTAACTCCTTAAATATTAATGGTACATAAATGTGATTCGGTTGACTTATGACACATAAATAGAGAGCGGATAGTCAGGCAAAAAAAATATCAAAAAAGGCGTTATAAAAGGCATATTAAAACAGGAAAAAAGGCAAAAAAAGGCACAATCGACTATTAAAATGTACAGTTTATTTTGTTTTACATAAACCTTTATTCCATACCGTTATTTTCACAAGCACAAATCAAATATTTTTGTGCAAAGGAGCTGTTGCCTCTTGTCGTTTACAATGTTTTTGTAAAAGGAAAAAGTTCTTTCGACATCACAAGATGGAGGCGCAAATTTTAAAGCCGATATTTCTGCTACGGTTTAGGACGTTCTTTCTTGGTGCTCCGTGACTTCTCCTTCTTGAATTTATGTCAGATGTTTATCTAATTATCAAAATTGATAAGCAAAAAGCAAATTAATACTAATCATTTGTCTAAGACATAAAAATAATCCCCTCTGGACAGAATAAAAATTACGTTTGTTTTCTTTACTTAGTGAATATGCTCTTAAAATGAGATTCATGCTGATATCCTTAAAGTATTGAATATGGTATTAAGCCTGTTATTGTACATAATTCTATTAACGATTTTTAAATTACTCTTTAAGTATAACCAGCTTTTGTTTTTTTCACAAATGATTGTTAACAATATGTGGACTTTACATTCCTTTGTTAATTACAAGTTCGTGGTAAGAACTTTTGAGGAAAGAATGTTAATGGTACTAAATGCGTAATTTACACAAATTCCTGTAATACATTATTGTTTGTTATCTATTAGAACAAGTTTTATACAAAATGATCAAAATTGATCAAAAACGCCAAAAAGTTATTCAAAAAGGCAAAATAGGCAGGCTCCAGGCATTTTCTGACTACCCGCTCTCTACACATAAAGAATGACACGTTGTGCAACGGTTGAGGTAATTTTGAAATATGCCAGACACATAGATATAGGGGTGATTTGAAGTGTTTAACCCTGTAACTTCTACGTCACTGGCATAAAATGAATTTCAGTGGTATATAAAGTCTTTTACACAAAAATTTTTACCTCGTGTAAAGCTCTAAAGTAAGTAATTTTCGGGAAAATTGGAATATTACAGGATGCACCTAAAGAGTCAATCTCTTGCACAACAATAGCTTAAGATAAAATGAGGAACAATTTTTATTTAAAAGAAAAATTATTACAATAGATTCTCAAAATGCGCTCCATTTTGCTCAATGCATAAATTATCTCGACGAATCATGAATTGGTGTACTCTTCAAAGCGTACCAGGGTTACCTCTAATTTCTCCAAATGCTGCTATCACCCTTGTCAGAAGATCTTCTTGGTTTAGTACAGGTATTTCATATACCAATGATTTAACATGTCCCCATAAAAAGAAGTCAAGATGATTGAGATCTAGAGACCGAGCAGGCCAGCACAAAATCTCTACTAATCCATCGATTTGGAAAGAATTGGTCCAAATGGTCTGGAACATTCCTATTAAAATAAGCAGCTGCCCCATCATTTGAAGCCACATACTGTGGTGAACGTTTAAAGGTAAGTCGTCAAAGTACTCAGGTAAAATAGTTCTTAGAAAATACAAATAACAATCACCATTTAGTCTTGGAGGCAACAAATATGGCCCTAGTATAGTATTGTCTATAATACCACCCCAAATATTAATGGAAAAATTGTGTTGATCTTTTCTTAAAGAAATAGCGTGGGGATTCCCATAATCCCAAATGTGGCCGTTGCGACCATTGAAATAACCATCTTTGGTAAAACATTCCTCATCTATAAATAAAATTTTTCGAAGAAAATCAGTTTCATTTCGACTTTTTTGAATATATCAATTGGAAAAATCCAGACTGCCACTGAAATTCACGTATCTAATAAACGACGCATCTTCAAGGGTACGCCTATGGAAACTTTTTTCATAGTTAGAGGTATACTTTCGCCTCCCGACGTTTGTTGCAATACTTACGGGACATCCTGTATAATTTGTTAACAGAATATTGTATTAACCTACATGGTAATAGTTACTATGTGTACTATTATCATGTAGCCTACATATCGCTAAGGTTGCACACACGACAAGTACATAGCTGTTTGTTCAATAATAATTGCTACAAGCAAATTTTAAATAGTAATCCTTGGAAATTTTAAATGATTAGCATTCATGATTTTTTATAAATATCAAATTAAAAATGTTTGCATACATAACAAGATTCCTCCGAATGGGATTCGAACCCATGCCCTCTCGTTTACTAGACGAGTGCTCTACCAACTGAGCTACACGAGTTATGAATTACATTCGATAGAAACAGGACATGGGTTTCAATCCCATCTGGGGAATCTTGTTATGTATATAAACATTTTTAATGTATGTATTATATATATATATATATATATATATATATATATATATATATATATATATATATATATATATATATTTACGAAAATTTTAGAATGGCAAACCATGATCTGGAATTATGTCGTGCTTGTCACTCTTACAAAATGTGTCAAAACATAGGATGCGTCCAGTGTAAAACTGTGATGTGAGCAAATTCGCGACCGTATTTTTGGCAATTGCATGTGTATCAGAGGGCGTACAGGCAAGATTAGCTTGATTATCTTCCATTTTGATGTTTTGTGACAGAATTTTGATAAAACAAAAGGCGACTAGATCAAATTTTTACTTTTAAAATTAAGACATCACCAACCGCCACAAAAATCTCTAAATCAACTGAAGTACACATTTTTGCTTAAAAACGGCGTAAAAAGGGCAAATTACAAAAAATAGCATAAAAAACGTGTTCAATTGCTTTGAAACACGGATTCAAGCTTAAAAAAACGAGTGGCGTAGTCACGGGTCTTTCAGTTTTGATAGTACAACCCAATCTTATGATATCAGAGGCCTGTGAAACACATTTGTTTAACTACTCTTAGCCCAAAGGTAATGATTGGTCAAGAACCGTACTGTACTGTACTTATCCGATCTCCTGTTGTACACACATTGGGCTATTCCCACACAAAAAAGGAACACTCGAGGTTTAGTAACCTTCAGGTTTACATTTTACATTTAAAATTAGTTCAAGAATGCAATGTAGAGCTGATGTCCTGCGCTAAAAAACACGCAAGCGACGCGCACGCTTTTCACCGGTAATTCCGCCCTTAAGTGACGCACAATTTTTACTTAAATCGCCTATTGTTAGAGTGTTGTACACTTTATTCCGTTACTTATTCATATTTTAATATAAGATAACTCTAAAATTAGTTACTGTGTAATAAAGGTATAAAAAATGACGTTTAAAAATAAATATCGTTAATTAATTCTATTAAGTAGGTACATACTTAATCACTCGTCTTCACTAAAACCATCGTCACAGTCACTGCTGCTACTTTCACCAATGTCCATCTCATTTTCTATATAATCAATTTCAGTTGCAATTACATGATTGCAACACATTTTCCATGTTTCTTCAGTCACTTTCGTAAATCAATTTTTGCAATCAGATAGTTGGGCGTAGATCATATTGACTTGCTTTATAATCAATATTAAATACCCACTATTATGGTTAATATTATTCCAATTAAAATACCTACATCTATTTCGAACGGAATTACAGCTGTAAATATCTGGTGTATAACACCACACGACCTTCCACCCTATAAAATGGAAATTAAATGAAATGAAATAAGTTTAATAAGCATTTGTTTAGGATAATTATACGACCTCTTTTATAATAAGTTCATTACGAAAATAAGCAACATTGTAAAAATAAAAACAATAATCTATGTCACACAATTTTAATTATAATTTTTTAAGATAACTATGCAACCTCTTTTTTATACGTTCATAACGAAAACAGGCAAAATCTTAGATAAAGAGAATAGATGATTATCTTCACGAGGAAAATTTGGTGCAAAATGGCGGCCTCTTTTAGGCACGAAGGAAGTACAAGACGTTTGTGATTGTTCTTTCACTATTTTGATTGGCCGCGTAAAAAAGCGGTTTATTCAAATCCAGATTGAATAACAACTATTTTTTAATAGTAATAGGCACTTGTCATCCAATACAAAAAATGTTTATTTGACATATGCTCTAATTTATAATTTCAGTAAATCATCATAGACTAAAAAAATGTTCTTTGAATTATAACAAAAATTAATCAGGTCTTTATTGGGTTTGGAAAAATATGTTTGCTAGCTTTAAATTCACACGATGTACTTTTGTAAGAAGAAGTCCACGTTGAAGATTAATACTAAAAAACACTAACCTAACCACAAAACTAAATGTGACGGGAAACAGTCGGCGATCGAACACAGTCGGATGCAATCGAGCAGCGAGCACAGCGTCACCTACAAAAAAGAAGAAGCTAAAAACGAATATCCAGAATAGCCTATTTAAGAAAAGCATCCATTTTTTTTTTGTGTAGGGGCAAAATTGTAGAAACAAAGCAATAATCTGTGTCAGAATGACGTTTAAAACTTCATGTCAGATAGAGATTAATTAAATAGGCATAAATACACTTAAAAAAATTCCACCGCCGCCCACTTCTATAAGATATCAGTAACACAGTTTAACCATTTTCATTCATATTTAATTAATTATTAGACTTACCTTGCGTTATATTAAGAAACTTTATAAAAACAGGTTATGTAAAATTAAGTTTTCTTTAAAAAATATGTCTTCTCTTTTTCTTATAAAATTAATCGTTATTGAGATATTGGAAAAATTAAATGAATTTAAATTCTAGTTTAGGAATTTTTGCCCCTAAATTACGCTTCGTATCAAAAAATTGCGTAGAACATAATTAATCTGTAGGTTTAAGGTCTATATACCTTGGTATTTTATATCTTTGAAATATGCAGCTGTTTTATAAATATTTGATAGTGACCAAGTACTGCCCCTAATAAACCTCCCTCTCCGCCGCTGGATTTCTCCCAAAATGCAATCAGCTCGAGTAGAAATGAAAAATAAACTTAAATACAACATTTTAAGTACGCATGTGTTTTCCTGCTGGAGTTATCATGGATACTAACACACGTCCACACACACAGACACACACACAGATCCAGACATCATGGTCGATCTTGGCGAAACTTGGTCAAAAGTTGCAAAATGAGCTAATAAGTCGATTTAACAATAGTGAAGAAAAAGTCGATTGCGAAACCATCTATACCTACACATTCGCATTACGGTAAACCTACATGCTCACTCAGAGCACTGAGCAGCCAACCTTTCCGCCAGGCAGAATGGCATGAGCTCTACACGCCGGAGAAAAGGTGTTGCATACCGCAACTATATTATGGAAAAATGATCCAAGATATATTTTCTTACACTATAAATTTGAACGGCGGCATTGTCAATAATCGATTTCCGGAAATGTTTATATTCTGAGCGTTGCGTTTGTCCAACAACAAGTCTTAACATCAAATTATTTCGGAAAACTCATAGTAATTGTAGAATTGTGCATTGGTTTGTTCTATTTACGACCGGATGATAGATTTTAAGCAACACATTCAACTATGTACGCATTAAGATACGTTAAACTCGTTAAAATTTAATTAAAATCAAAATTTTAATGATTCTAGTGCAAAGGATTGAGTTTGAATATTTTTCTAAAACCTAAAAAATGCTTCTAGATTCGTTTACTTTCAAAATTACGTTCAATGACTTTTCTCAATGAATTTAGCTAAACTAAACGTGCCAATGTCGCATATTTCAAACTTTATTTACGTTAATTATAGAACCGATGTTCGAAAAATTGGGTGATAAAAGCTTCTTATTTATGAAAATGGAAACTTTCACCATTATTACACATAATTAAAGTACTTAGCATTTTTTGGGCATTTAATGGTGTGTGTTTGTATTTACAATTTACACAAATTTACAAGTTTGGATAACACTTAATGCTATTGTCCTCAGTAGTTGTAAAGCCTTTTAGAATTGCTTAAGATGTGAAAAAAAAATGATCAAATATGAAAAAGTGAAAAAGCAAACATAATTCTGCTATTATTATAACAGTTTGATAAACGTATAAAGCCAACTATGGATTCTACATTATAAGTATTTTGTAACTGTGGTTTTATATTAGTTGAGTTGATCGGTCTATTTCCATAGTTTTTGCTTTTATGCGCGACGCTTAGGAAACGGACAGTGCTTAGTCCTGAGAACGACTGTTTTCGCACTTAAGGCGAATTCATATTATTTTTTCCCCAAACACTAGACAACTCTAAGATTCAAACTTTGGTACTTTCCACTTGCTAGTCTGACACCTTTACCGCTGAGCCACCGAGTAATCCGATATATATTTTTTAGAACTAACACATTATAAAATTCCATTATTATAGTCGATATTTCAAAATATTTTATTTCATCAGGACTAAATCTAAAATTTACTGAGGTGAGATACGTAAAATTTATAAAAGTCTTAAACTTACAATTTTAATGAAAAGTGTGTATTTGATAAGATGTAACATGGGACATATGCGGATTATGTGAACCAAATTTAAATAAAATTTAAGAATGAATTCTAACAGGATATTCTAAAATAATTTAAGTTAGATTTATTAAAGTAATTATAAATAAAAAACTTACAATTAATTAATGTAAAATTGGACAAAATGGAAGACCACGAGAAAACGCCCTTTTGAAATTTGAATATGACAAATGTGTCGAGATAAGGGAAAATGTTTAAGTTGGTACTTCTATGCAGAAAATACTGGCAACGTATATATTTCCGTAAGAATACTTGAGCACCCGAAAGCTGCAAAAACAGAGATAGCAAAATGATAATGGGTTTACCATATAGTAATAAAACAAAGGATTGTTATTCTTTGCTTCGTTGATATATATATATATATATATATATATATATATATATATATATATATATATATATATATATATATATAATATATGTTCTGGCTTTTAGTTAGTTATTTGGGGTTTCGTATAGTGCGCTGATACTAGAAATTACAGGTGCTTGCCTTTACGAAGAATTGGCCTATTTCAACATTATATATATATATATATATATATATATATATATATATATATATATATAACTATTTTATACATATATTGATACTCGCAGGAAGCTTTATAGTTTAAAAAAAAAGACGGTAAATCCGTTTGATTTGACAGATTTTCGTGCTGGCCACATTACGCTTTGTAGATCGGCAACACTTCTGGCGTCCGCCGGGAACCATATTAACACATTTAAATATCACGGTGAGTAAAAATTAACCATGGGTACGTGAAAAATTAAATCTCTTTTAAATTGACATTACGAAAAAATGTAGGAAAAACAATAGAATGAGGCAAATACCCATAAAAGTAACATATGCAGTCTGGCGCAGTACAGTGTTTCACAAAATGAATCTGATTTCAAATTCCACGTGATGTGAATATCAATAAATAAGTTTGTAAGGTAGTCTTTAAAAAAAAGTTAAGTGAAAGGAATTAGAAAAATGAAGCAACATTGAGTGTTTCAGTAAAACTATAAGTCAATAGTGACCGGAAATAAATTTTAGCTCAACGCTTTACCCCATAAATAACTTATACGTTACCTTACGCTTGTAATATTATAAAAGTTGTTTAGATGGATTAATTATATTTTTAGAACAGTAACCGAAAAACAAGTATTCGTCTTGTTTTTAACAATTTCGTAATACTATTATGAAAACTAAGGATATCACAATTTTAATAATTTTTACATATGAATCACAAAGTTGGCTGATATGAGATTATCAGGTATGAGAGCCCACGATTTAAAAAGATGGTCTCCTTAAGAAAGGTGTACACTGGAGAGATCTTGCCCTAGCTAGAGCGTAGAGTAGCTCTAGGTAGGGCGCTCTATGCTGCTCTGCAGTGTACACATGTGCTAGAGAACCCTAGCGGAGACCGCTCTAAGCTCTAACTAAAGATGGCCGACTCTACGGTATACACAGTGTTTGGGTGCCCTAGGTAGAACAGTCTAGCTCCATTCGTCCGGTTAAATATTGGAAAGTGCTCTACGTATTCAGTGGTGGATTGTTTTGACTATTTGTTTTTTTTTTGTGTTATTTACTATATCTTTGTTTATAGCGTTTCAACATGGCTGAATTTGTATGAAGTCGCGAGAAAACAATAACATTAATAACTCTTGCAATAATTTAGCGTACATTCCCTCGTATTCTCTTTTTGAATTCCGCAACCACAATCTTGTTTTCCCCTTCATAGCTTTCTTTTTTAATAACAAGGCACACATAACCACCAGAGCTGCTAAACGCTCTCTTTACAACACAGCGCAAAAAAACCTAGACTACACTGCTCTGAGAAATTTCTAGCACTGCTCTACGTAGTGCATTTACGTTTGACAGTGTACACAGGTTCAGAGGGTGCTCTAGCTAGATTTCTCTACCTCCGCTCTATGAATTCTCTACCTTAGGATAATTGTTCTACAGTGTGCACGTACTCAGTCTAGCTAAACTTGATCTATGAAAAACAATCTCCAGTGTACAGGCCTTTAGGAGATTAATATTTGGATGATAAGTCCCTTAATGAACAAGAGTGGATACCACAGGGCGGTTTTTGACATTTTTATAGGGGGGTGAAATTAAGGGTTAAAGGGGTAATGGAAAATATCTGCCGTTTTTAACCATACGAGCTCTCAATTTCTTTTAGAAATATAAAGCCCACATTTTTTATAATTTCAGTATTTGTACCAGGACTGTACTTAAATGTTTTATAAAAATTTAAAAATGTTTTTAGAATATACCAAGAAATTGTTAAAAAATATGAATTTACAAGTACTGGTGTAGAACCTTAACAATAAGATTTCAAATATAAAGATACAAGGCCGGTTTTAGGCATTATGGGCGAGACAGTGTAAATTGGGTAAATGTTTATGTTTAAATTATAATACTATTTAATGCAATTTTAAATAAACTCTGCGTTAACAATACCAGGTCAAGTAGTTGACGAATCCGCGGATAACATTATTTGTAAATGTAGCGTTGAAATTAGTGCAAATACTTTTAAATTTGTAACCTTCAACAACAAAAATAGTAATCTGTAGTAGATAGGTTTACATATTATACCTACACAGGTGTTACAATAATATATAGCGTTCATGAATAAGTCATTTTTTATTAAAATTAAGCCAGTAGTAACCATTTATTTGTCTTGACTGTTAAAGCTAATTGAACATAAATCGCACATTAAAGCCAAAAATTATTGGGTACATACAATATTAGTAATTCACGCAAAATTTTATTTTAAGAAAGTACGTTGAATTTTAACATTAAAATTGAAATCATGACAACTACAATATAAAATGTAGCATTTACGTGGAACTTATCTCACATGTCAGTGAAGATACAAAGTAAGAATTAGTTTAATATTTAATATTGTATGTTTTTCTGCACCTCAAACTGCAAAAAAATAATCCTAAAAATCTGATACTAGTTCCCTATTTTGTATATTAGTTTTGTGAATAATTAAATATTCCCCAATCCTATACAATCGAAATAACTTAAGCACTAGACAAAGGTTTTTTGTTTAATCGTCTTATGCAAGTAGACATATCTTTAAATTGATTGTGTAGAATTTTCAATAATCTTATATCATTTCTACAGTAACTGGTTTCAAAATAATTGTTATCTAAATTTTATTGCATCACAATTACAAAGGAATAGTTTAAACTAACAATTAACAATTTACATTTTAACAGTTTAATTTTTGAGCATTTCTTTCTTAAACAAAATCTTAGATTTATTTTTGTTTACTGCATCCTGTGGGGATTTCTTAACATAATAATTTGCAAATAAATCGATGTTTCAAATTCGTACTCATTTGATATATATGAAGTAGCCCTTAAAGAGCCCGAACATATCTGCCACTACTTAGGTCACACAAGGCCATGTTAGTATATTCAGACAAGCTGTATATAAAAGCGACCTTTGCAGCGTGACGACAAGAACCAATCTGTATATACTGCACATACAAGAGGTATATTATGGAGCCCATCCTAAAATTCGTATTTACGCGTTTTGTCATATGTACAATCATATTTTGATGATATACACATGGGTACCTTAGGAAGCCCGCAGCCGGGCTTCATATCGTACTGTTAATATATCGTTGGGGCTCCACATTGACCTGAAATATGTCTATATATATATATATATATATATATATATATATATATATATATATATATATATATATATATATATATATATATATATATATATATATATATATATATATATATTGTGTGTGTGTGTGTGTGTGTGTGTGTGTGTGTGTGTCTACATAGAGTTATTCATGATAACTCTTTTACACTGAACAAAATGGAAAAATCCACACAAAATAAATCCCCTTCTGCCACTAAGGGTTAATCCGTTAAAAGTTCATCCTACGATTTCTGGATTTATCTAGATAAAGTATGTTAGAATAAATTATATTTAAATTTTGAGTATCACTTCTCTTATTTATTACATAGCCTGTATAACGTATATGGGCCATTTCTAAAAACTTTATTTTGTATAAAATTGATGCAGAGGTCAACACGTGCGCTTTGTCGAAATCAGGAATGTGACCAGTGGAATTTATGTGTTGTGACAAAGTACAAGCATCTTTTGTGACTATTAGTCACTGCGGTGTGATGTAAGTCTATACCTAAGATTCCTTGAAGTCATGCCGATATATGATTAGTTACAATCACTACAAGGGATGTTATACATAACATTTGTTTTATCTAAAGTGGCGGTCTCATCTTCAAGCTGAGTGAATAGATTGTTAACTTTCTCAAGGTTTTTAGGGGCTATGATGGTGTTCTTATATAGTTTGAGAATTTTATTAATTTTTGGAGTAAGAGTACTTATGTAAGATGTTCAACTGTACTTTTTTATTTCAGTTTCCACCTCTTCGTCATCCAATGGTTCATTGTTACGTGAAAGAGGACTATTATTACTGATATTGTGTAGGTCTTCAATGTTAGGAGTAGAGTATAGCAGTTTTCTTAACATAGGTTCAGAATACGGATTGTCTTTGAGCAATATAAAAAGTTTTTTTGTCTTAATGATGGATGGGATATTTTTGTGAACCTGTTTCTTACACCCAGAACTAAATTGTCTTTCATTTTATATGTATGATCTGAATAATAATTGAGGTACTTCCCTCAACTTGTCGGTTTCCTGAACCAGTCTAGGATTATGACATTAGAGTCATCTTGGATTAACAGAGTGTCCAGAAAAGGGACACCGTTATTAGTTTCTTTTTCGATTGTAAAATTAAGTTGGTCGTTATACCTGTTAAAGCATTCAATGATTTCATCATAGTGATCTGCGTGAACAGCACATATGATGTTAACATATTTTTTTAAAAATGGACGCTCAAAACTTAGTTTAGGGATACAGGTATCAAGTAAGTCATCCGTGACATATTGAGCCACTATGGGGCTTAATTTGGAACCCATGGGCGTTCCTGCTATTTGTTTAAAAAATTGACCGTTGTATGAGAAAAAGGTGGAGTCAAAAATAAATTCTGTTAATTTAATAAAGTTATCCTTGATAAGCGAACAATGTTGTTCTAAATTAGTCCAATGGTTGTGAATAGTTTTAAGTACTAAATTAATAGGTAAGTTAGTAAAAAGAGATTCAGCATCCAGACTAATCAGCGTAAAGTTGAGAGGAAGTTTAAAATTGTTGATGAATTCTGCGAATTCCAATGAATCATCGTAGCCCCCGAAAACCTTAAGGGTCCTATGCAGTGAAACTAAAATTGTAATTTTTTTTATATGCAACACACAATACCTAAAATATTTAAAAATTGTTGACATGTTTCTCGCCACAGGAGGGCCTTGTAAACTACTCAGACCTTTATAATTCGATTACCGAAAATCAGTAGGTAAATAAATAAAGTGAAAATGTTTAAATGCATTTTAGAAGAACATGTTTAATTTTAATATGGATTACTGGTTAGGTACAAAATTAATGCGCACTACTTACGGTTATATAATTCAGTAATTCTATCTGCTGAATAATTATTACATTAATTTTTAATTGTATTTCTACCTACATAGTGATTTTTATCGATTTAAGCTTCGTTTGATTCTTATTTTCTGCCTCCTGCTCGATAGTGAGTCAAATTAGTGGAGTTTTAATGCATTATTTAAATATTGAGTAATGTTAGTAAATTAATAAATACTCCTTTTTTGTTAGTTTTATAACAATGAAGCAATTTTATAACCACAACCACTTCAATCAACAAAATCACCCCATATGTACCTATCTTATAATTTGTACTTATTGTCAAAGATACACAAATTTATGAAGGACGATGTAAGTAATTAGAATAGTAACAATAATTACAACAAATGTTTCGAACATCAGCTATTCCTTAAGAGGTTATTTTAATTTAGTATACGCGATGATCACTTAGAAATGAATGTCACTTTTTTATTAGTTAGAAAAGTAATGTATTTGTAAACTTGCAGGACCGGATACACTTCACACAATAATAATAAGTGATAGTATTTTAATTTCTTCACAAATATATCGCCGCCTCATTAAACCGATTTAATTACAATTCTCGAGTTAGTAGCAAATTATCAATACAAGGTATTTTAAAGATCTTTAGCAAAAATATTTCTGAGTTGTAGATTACGACTAATGCGAGAATCTATAATTTCTGGCAAAAGTGCGGAAAAGTAAAATTTTTCTAATTTTGAGCACATATTTTCCCAAAAACTACTATCTTGTGGTACATCTATACATACAAGGTCTTTAGAAGTGTATATAACAAAATAGCACAACGACCTCTGAGTCATTCGCAATTGCCCTTGTATTTGGTACATATAAGCATGATTCTTCTTTAATTTTATTTCATCATTTACGTCGACATATAGATAGGTAATTATTTTTTTATGAATTCCTTCACGAATTTCAATATCGCGAGCAGCGTATGGACATTTTACTTCTATTATAGCATTTTCACCTAATATTAGTCCATCAGGCGAAGCAGCTAAAAATGTATAGTTGTGGTCAATAAACAAACCACATGGTTGTACCGTTTTATTAAATTTGAAACAAAATTGTTTTATAGCTTTTGCTCATTTAAAACACCATACTCTAATGATTTAACACCAATTTTGTTTGCATATAAAATAGCTTTGACAGTGGCAACAGTGGATGTCATCGGTCTCATATTACATATTTTACCAAAATTGCTGGCAGTAAGACGAATAGATTTTTCACGAAACCATTGCGGGTTTGAAGATTGTCCTCTTGTATTCATCTCCACATCTGCAATATCTACCGCATTTAGTTTAGACAAAAACTTTGTTTTCAAATTTTCGTATTCTTGACCACATTTATCTTCTACAACATCACATGTTCCATAGTCAGCATCCTCCAACAAAACTTCTCTCTGCCTTTTACGAGATTTTTTAGCAGGTGCAACAGTTTCAAAATGTTGAAAATACTTATTCGTATAGTAACCCACTGCATTTCTGTTTAATTGTTTTTGGATGTATAATACAAATGGTTTGTTATTATAATTTAAAACAGCAGCATAACATCTGTACTCTTTTACCCCCTATCGTTTTATTAACCTGGCTGTTAAAACTCTCTGCTGCGTTTGTATGAGAATTGAGTAATAAGCTGGCCGCATGATTCGCAATTCTATGGACTATTCTGTCAAACTCGTCACTAATGCTGCTTTCTACAAATAGCGGATATAAATTTTCTTCTCCACACTTAGGTCCTTTACAATAATACTTATATTGTCCTACTGAATTGGCACACAGATCGTGACATCCCATAATATGTTTAGGACCATTTAAAATATCTTCATTTAAATTTTCTATTTTTATATAATTACATGAATTTTCACACATTCTGTGTCTAGCGGCACTTACTATTGCTGTGCGGAAACGCAGAACATTATTTTTCAAAAAATATTTAATTTTTGGATTGAGTTTTGGAGTTTTTCCTAAATCTCTAATTCTAGTGCAGAAGTTTCGTAGTAAATGATTTTTACATTCGATCTTCTCGACAAAAAAGGTTGGTCCGTATGGTTTGGTGACACGAATGTTTCTAGTCACACTACTATCACCGTCCCCAATAATTTTAGCATACTTAACGCCATGTGTATTTAAGGAATTTTTTAGCCCATCTAAAATAATTGCTGATTCCATCGAGGTTGACCTTCCACTCCAATTTTGAAACATTTGTGATTTTTCAGTGCAACGTTCTCCTTATCTTTATTTTGCTGCTGGCATGTTCTGCAAAATTTATTTTTTACACCTATGTACATTATTTTTTTGGTCTGCGCTCCAATAATGCATGCGACACCAGAAGAAGCGTTGTAATTAGTTTTGTATGAACGCTTACTCCAAGCACCATCTACAATTGCGGTAATTAATGGAATACCGTTGCCATCAACATCTCCGTTTGCAATTGCTAATGCTGCCTCTTCTTTACCAACTTGCACCATATCTTCAAGAATTGTTTGCTTAATGACGGATTGGACACGTTCTTCATGCGAGGCGAATGTATGTGGCGACATATATGGTATATCCATTGAGGCCAATAGCTCTGATAACTGCGTATAACCTATACCAATAGAGTATGCACCACACGGAAGCCTTATTTATGTCTATTTCTGTAGAGTGTGTTGAGAAGTTACTTTTGTAATTACATACTTGACACATTACGTAGAATGTGCTTGAAAGACCACTACGTTTTTCAGAAGTAATCTGGAGATCGTAAAAGTCACATCCAAAACCAGAGTGCTTCAATCGCATTAAACCTTGCCACAAATGGTTAATATCTATTATGCGTCTTCCATACAAATTGTGTGTTGTCTCTGGAAAAGCTTCAAATTCTGTCTGCAATTCAGGTAATTCTGGATCATCTACCCCTGAACGTTGATGTGTTTCTGTTTGGTCTTTGCTGTAAACACGTTAAATTGTAGAAATAAAAATAAAATTAATGTAACCAGGATCACTCAGAAAGAAATATACCTACTGTATTTTTTCTTTTTAATTTGAAAAAAAAAGAATACTATGGAACGCCGTTTTACCTTTTAATGCATCTTTTGCCAGACTTTCTTTAAATATAACTGTAATTTAATTTTCACTATTTAAAAATGTTGTCATGATAAAAGTAATTTTTTTAAAATATCACTCATGTTAAAATTAATTATTATAAATATCAGTCATGATAACGTTTATGTTTAAAAATATCACTTATCATATTTTTAATTCATGTATAGACTTATTACCTTTGAATGATTTAATGTTTTAAAAATATCACTCATGATAAAATTAATTGTACTATTTACATTTATCATGAGTGATATTTTTAATAATTAATTTTATTATGAGTGATATTTTTAAAACATTATTTTTATTATGACAACATTTTTAAGTAGTGAAAATTAGATTACAGTTGTATTTAAAGAAAGTCTGGCAAAAGATGCATTAAAAAGTAAAACGGCGTTCCATAGAATACTACAATGTTTGTGTGTCTGTGTTGATCTATTTTTATTGTTAAAAATTAAATAAATCTCGCCGATGAACTTCGGCACAACACTTTCTCGTATACTACTTCCCTACACAAATTATTTTTTTCTTATTCACCCTGTATTTTGCAAATCACTGTATATTTTTACATATTTGGATAGCATGAGAAATTAGCCTTGAAATATTTTAGATTTGTGTTTAAAATATTGACACATTAAAAAAATAAAAAAAAAATTATTTTTAGGCTAAACCGGAAGCGCTAAAAATATTCCATATAGCAGTTAGCTACCTATGTCTATTATGTAATCCCTTTGTTATTAGAAGCATAGTTATTAGGGATTGAAATTTTGAAATTTGAAAATTCCTGTGACTATAAAATACTTTCTCTTAGTATACGTAGAGTACGAGAAAGTAAAAAATTAATTGTTTAATTATTACTACTTTTTGAGTGACCCTCGTAGGTAATTCTTGTTTTGGAAAACCTACTTACCTTCGCTTCTTCCAGCGTTCTTTTGCCAGATTTTTACTTTTTCGCTGTGCTCCACAGGTTTTGTTACTTTTACTATGAAGACCCATTTTATAACAAATTGTAAAGTATATATACGACCCAATTCGCTCGCGGACACATACACACACAAAACTAATTAATTCAGGTCCTTTATAATATCAAAAACAAATATAAAGCGTAACTAATGAAATCGCGACTTTCTTACACAAAACGACTACTACGAATAAACATGCATAAATTCTATCTTGAACAAAATTGTGCACTTTTTGGGTCTTTCATTTAAATCTACCTGCGGTGAGTGGTGTAAAGTACTTCACTCAACGATTTTACTGGTATTATCTGCATCTATTGTTCTCTAAATAAGCTGTTGTAAATCATGCTAAAATGACGTGAACAAGACCCTGATTCTTCGTACTTTTGTAATGTTGCTTGCCTATCTTTAAATTTTAATTAATTAATTACAGCTCATATATACGTTTCAAAGGAAAATCTTTTTAACACCGTTTTAGAGTTTATTGTGTTTCACCTGATGCCAAAAATTCAATTTCAAAGAACATACACGTTTCTTATAATCTTATTAGAAAGATTTATGGTTATTTAAAGGTTTTATCAAACTGATCAAATTAAACGTAAATCAGACATAATAGGGTGATAGAAAACAAAGTCGTGCATTACCTGCGTAATTTTTAACTTTTCAAATGAAAAAACAAAGACACAATCTTATTGTAAAGTTAGCACGGTAATAGACATGACTGCATAGGACCCTTAAGAAAGTTAACAATCTATTCACTCAGCTTAAAGATGAGACCGCCACTTTAGATAAAAATCATATATCGGCATGACTATATATATATATATATATATATATATATATATATATATATATATATATATATATATTTCGGATGCTCAAATATTCTTACGGAAATAAATACGTTGCCAGTATTTTCTGCATAGAAGTACCAACTTAAACCATTTCCCTTATCTCGACACATTTGTCGCATTCAAATTTCAAAAGGAGGCTTTCTCGTGGTCTTCAATTTTATCCAATTTTACATTAATTGTAAGTTTTCTATTTATAATTACTTTATAATTATTTTAAAATATCCTGTTCTTACATTTTATTCATATTTGGTTCACATAATCCGCATATGTTCCATGTTACATCTTATCAAATACACACTTTTCATTAAAATTGTAAGTTTAAGACTTTTATAAAATTTTATGTATCTGACCTCCATAAATTTTAGATTTAGTCCCGACGAAATAAAATATTTTGAAATATCGACTATAATAATGGAATTTTAAAATGTGTCCGTTTCCGTAGCGTCGCGCCCTAAAAGCAAAAACTATGGAAACAGGCCGATCAACTCAACTAATATAAAACCACAGTTACAAAATACTTATAATATACATTCCATAGTTGCCTTTACACGTTTATCAAACTGTTATAATAATAGCAGAATTATGGTTGCGTTTTCACTTTTCATATTCCATAAATTTTTTTTCACATCTTAAACAATTCTAAAAGGCTTTACAACTACCGAGGACAATAACTTTAAGTGTTATCGAAACATAAATTTGTGCAAATTGTAAATACAAACACAGGTATCCGCGCACTTGCGTACAGAGCATTTGCGTACATGACAAATTTAGAGGCACTTGCGTACAAGAGGAAAGGTGAGATTCCCAGGTAAAAAAACAGTCATTAAACAAAGGCATTTGCATACAATCTATAATATATTTAAAATGCCAGTAATGAATATAATCCCTATTAGCCCTAAATCTACTGGACTATTTCTTAAATTATTTCTTAACGACGTCTAAATGACATCTTAACGATAACGTCGATAACAATAAGAAAGTAAGACCATCCAATTGCTAATTCTAATGATTTCGTAGGGAGCTTTGCATAAATTATCTAAAATAGTTTGGTATTCTATACTTTTTATAATTAGGGGATTACTCGTTAACACTGGTAATTACTTTAATTCGGTCTTGTGATTGGTTCATGTCTAATATTTAATGGTTGTATTTAATTGGCAATAACAAACAACCCTCATTTCTTGACTACTTCGATAGAAAACGTGCTATTTTAATATTAACGAGTAATATGTCTAAACTGGAGATTATAGAAACAACGAAAAGAAAACCTGCAATTCTAGATGGGTATCAGTATAGAAAACACCAAACAAATAAAGAAGATGTCGTGAGTTGGCTGTGTGTCAAAGAGAAAACTGACAAATGTCGCGGCACAATGAAAACTTGCGGAAGTGAAGTTTTATCTGTTTCGGAGCACATCTGTCTACCAAATGTAGCAGCAACAGAAGTAAAAAAGCATTTTGTTTCTGTCAAGAAACGCATGCGAGAAGAGGAAGAATCAACTTCAAAAATTTATAGTGAAGAAATTGGACCATTATTTAATCGTGGTTACGAATTTGTACTGTATTCAGTAAGATCAAGTTTGAATCGCATTAGACGACAAGCGCAAGGTAACACCGTTGAGCCTGTTAGTGCTAGAGGAATAAATCTTTCAGAAGAAATTTTGCAGTTAAATGACGGGACGAGTTTTTTACTGTTCGACAACGAAGAAGAAGAAGATAGATTTTTTGTGTTTTCAAGCTCCACTGGCAAAGAAGCTTTAGCAGCTTCCTCCGACTTTTTCATAGATGAGACATTCAAAAGTTGCATCAAACAGTTTAAACAGATATACACAATTCATGCTGACATTGGTAGTACAACGGAAGAAACTAATATAATTCCAGTCATCTATGCTTTGCTAAAGAATAAAACTCGTCGGACATATGAAAAGTTCTTCAATACTCTAAGGAATATTGCAAAATGGAATCCAGAAACGGTATCCATGGATTTTGAACACGCTACCATTGCTGCTCTTAAAAATGTGTTTCCATCGGTTTCAATCAATGGTTGTAACTTCCACTTTAATCAGTGCCTTTGGCGGAAAATACAGGAATTGGGATTAGCAACTGAATATAAAGAAAATGTAGAAATCAGGTTAAGGCTACGAATGTGTGCTGCTTTAGCTTATCTTCCAACCAAAATCATAGAAGATGGTTGGCTAAGTATTCAGGAAGATACACCTGATCATCCAAAACTTGTACAATTTTATGATTACTTTGTAGAACAGTGCCTCGAAAATTCCCATATTACACCGAAAGATTGGAACTGTAACAATAAACGACACAGAACGAATAATGCTGCGGGAGGGTGGAATAATAAATTAAACACATCAATAAAAAAGAATACGCCTACAATCAAAGAGCTGATCAAAAAATTAAAAGAAGATGCAGAGTTCGCAGAAGTTCTTTTCAAACGGAAGGAATTAAATCTCGATGGTAAAAGAAGAAAAAAGAAGTATGTACAATTAGATGCAAAGATTAAAAAGACCCTTCTTATTTTTGAAAATACTAAAGATGTAAAAAAAATGTTTAAAAACAATTGCCTTACTGATTAATTATGTTCCATGCAATTTTTTGAAAAATCTCTAAGGTAGAATTTAAGTTAATTTAATTTTTTCAATATCTGAATAACGACTAATGTTATAAGAAAAAGAATAGATATATTTTTTAAAGAAAATTTAATTTTACATAACCTGTCTTTATAAAGTTTCTTAATATAATGCAAGGTAAGTCTAAAAATTAATTAAATATGAATGAAAATAGTTAAACTGTGTTATATATATATATATATATATATATATATATATATATATATATAATATATACAGGGTGTTTCATTAAGGCTGGCCACGGCCATATTTCAGAAACTAGTGGACATAAAAAGTGGAGAAAAAATTCATTATAAAAGTCGCCACGAGAAAATCCTGGAAATTATTTTTAAGTTCCGTAATTCATCGAAGGGCGCAATTGAAAATTAAAAAATAAAATTATAAATTTCTCCGAAAATTCCCACATTAAGGCATACCTTTGGTAACATCGTTAGAAAGCTTAGACAATTCTGCATTATTTTGGTCTAAGGCTCATTGGCGTACCGATCTTAATAAGAGTGGGGGAAGCTATTGAATGTGTAATCATTTAAATCGCTGTTATTTTTAAACGACTTATCCGATTGTAGTAAACCTAGGCTTGTTTAGAAGAAAAAGGTAATTACTTTTAAATGTCGCATCCATTGGTACGCGATAGCTCATAATAAAATTGTTAGAGGGCGCAATTTGTAATAGTACCAGTTTTTTTGATTTTATTCAAAAAAATTAAATCATACGGTGTAATTATGACATCATAAGCGGAAAGTAGCTTAAATTTGTAACAAAAAACGTAAATAACGCAATTTGATATCTTTATTTGTTCCAGAGTTATGGCGAAAAGAAGACTTTTTAACCGTTTAATTTAATAATTGATTGTTGCTATGGTTTCTAAAGGTGTATAGGTTGGATTAGTAATGAGGAATTCAAGTTTTATGCCGCATTGGAGTAATATGATAGTAATTGTTTTTGTTGGATTTTTCCGTTACTATTTCAATTTGAACTAACTTTATATATAGTCATATATATATATATATATATATATTATATACAGGGTGAATCTTATATAATGCAAAATTAAGAGTGCTAGAACTACATTCTAAGCAAAAGTTCATATGTACATGGGTCTGGAAATGCTTCGATTTAGATACAGGGTGTTCAAGTTGAAATAAGAAATCGCGTTTTCTTCAATATCTTTCGACTGTTTCGAAATAATTTCATGAAATTTCGTATCGGAGGTTTTGGGATGACAAATTTAAATTTGTGGTCCAATTAGTTGTGGTTTCTAGAGGAACAACGGCAACCATTTCGAATCTTTAAATCGTCGCAAATTTTGTGCTACACTGTATACCATTTTGTACTAGAAAATCGATCTTCCTATCTTTGCTAAAAAGGTATATCTTAGTGAAGTCTCTAAGGCAACTCTTTCCGAGAAAAACGCATTTAAAACTCATGATGCATACACATTTGAGGCTATTCTTTTGACAGGTTTAACAATAAGATTCTTACTTGTTTACTTATGTGATGCTCTAGCAACTTCATTTTAGAGAAAGATTTGAATTTGTCATCTCAAAAACCCATATAAAAATTTCATGTAAAGTAAAGTCATTTCGATTGAACGTGATAGTTTGAATAAATCCTATTAAATATGAATTTATAAAATTAGATTCTTGGTATATAAAACGTAATATACATTTATTTAGCTAGAACTATATTCATGTACTATTTCGTATGTCAAATAACTAAAAATAGAATATCTAAAATTGGAATATTACTTAATTAATATCATTGATTTCTGATATATATGAATTTAGATAGATAAATTTAAAATTGGAGAAACAAATACTACTATCAATGCGTAAAACTGAATTAACTTTCACTTTGTAAAGAAAGGCAGTGGATGGCCTTCTTGTTTTATAGTGATTAACGCATTGTTACACACAGAATGTTGGCAATTTGTTATAAATTACTACTACAAAATCTCGTAAAATAGATACTACTTTTGATGAAGGAGCTATGTACGTAGAAACCGTAACTTGTGAGCAAGTTCATTAAATTTACACAATTATAACGTCCAGTAGTTATAAGTGAATATGTGATGTGATAAGCAATACATGGAAAAATACTAACACCTCTTCATTACAAGAAAAACAAGTATCTTTACTGTGTGTTTCTCGCACTAATTGTATTCCATTAATCCAAGTTCGCAAAAGGAAGAAACTATAGCAGGCAATAGCAAAATTGCTTTTATGAACTCACAGAATGGTAGGACGTTATTAGGATATTTTGGAACTGTAACGTATTTCTTATCATACCGTGTATATATAGCGAAGCGTTCAAATTTGTTTTAAGTGTAACTTACGAAATGTAACTGATTATATGCCCTTGACATTTCAACGGTGGTATTTAAACCTAGGATAAACATGTTAACTAATTAAAGAGCTTTTTGCAAGTAAAAATTTGCAAAGTGTGTTAATTATAGGGAGGCTAATTCGAGTTTATTGTTTTTATAGATCAAATTGCGAAGCGGTAGCGTATACAATGTAAAGTAAAGCATACATTTACATTTGAACGTGGAGTAGTTTGTTGAATAAGTTTCCATTCATTAAAAATTATGGAAGTCTTTTTAGAATAAAAATTAGATTCTTGGTATAGTTACCTAGCGAAAAAACCGATACACGTCATACATTTATTTAGCTAGTTCCAACTAATTATTCATGTTACTATTTCGTATGTCAACATAACTTAAAAAAGATAGAAACTATCTAAAACGTTGGAACTACTTACTTAAATTAATGACGTCCATTGGTTTTTTCGCTGGATTACCTATACAATGGAAATTGTTAAGGGAAGTAACGAATAAAATTTAAAAATTTTGCGGAGAAACAAAGCGCATTTGCGGCAGTAACATAAAAATTTGAGTTATTGTTTCAACATAACGTTGAATGAATACAACGACCAAAATTGACTAAAACGAAATTTGTTAGTTTACCTTCATTACACAATATAGCAACTTAGAGTGCTTTACAACACAACTGTTAGAAAATGTGAATATATTTAAAGCATTTAATCAATACCATCGAATTTTAAGTTATTACAGAATAAGTCTTTCAAATACAAGACGAGGATTTAAATAATTAGTGATAAAAATTCTTTCTAACTATCAAACCATTGTTAATATAAAAATTTTGTCGTTAACACACTTGAAAATTGATACGGCAACTTTAAATGATATATGTATGGTGTGCATTAATTCGCGTTACAATGGAAAAGTAACAGAAAATTTACATTGAGATTATTTCTTTACGTAAAGTTCAATCAAATGAATAATTAAAAACAGACTATTAGGATTTAAAGGTAACGTTCAGTAGAGAAAATAAATTTTACTTATTCTAAATTAAGCCGTTGAGGGTTATTAAATGAACGATTAGTGTGAAATAATAAATCTTAGTTTACGATTAAACAATACAATGAGTAAGCTTAATCGAGGGCGTTACCACCAATGGCAATTGTGACACGGTTCGCGTGTTCCTAAAACTATGTGACAATTTCCACGTTTTTTTTTAAATTACGTGTTGTGCTTCAGTTAATTAAAACAAAAGTATTACTATAAGGAACTTCCTACATAGGTTAGACATTGTTAAAACCTGTTGCTTTAGGTGTTTGAACAGCGAAATGTTCATACTGAAACCGTTTTTTTTTGTATTTACAGAGAGCAGGGCTAGACGAGTTATTGCGTTAGTTGTAAAATGGTAGAAAATTGTAGAATATCATTTTCAATATCGCAATATATGTATTAAAGATTTTTTCTGGTTTTTAGTGTCGTTGATCATCAATAATTTTATTCTTAAAGGAGTTATTAAACTTTGTGTCAAAATTACAACTCACTAATTTATAAAGTTAACAGTAGAATTGAATGTACAATTTAATTCTAGGTCAATAAAACGTATATTGGGATTTTATACAATTAAACACTTGGGAAGCTTGAAATAAGTAAAACCTTTCTATATAAATTCATTTGTATGTTTATTTATCTTTTTACTGAAACAGAGAATAATTACTTATAACTGCTGTATTCGAAGTTACCTTATTGCCTTATTTGCTATACAGTCGATTCACAATTGCACTTTTGTCTGATTCATTTTAAAGTTAGTAGGCATTTATGAAGAATTACGAAGCCAAAGGAAGAAGTTCACAAAACCATTATGATGCAAATATTAGGCAGCGTTGTTAATATTTTTAAGCTTCTGTGTATACAAGAATTACTTAAATGTTTGTTCATTATTTTATATTCAAATAATTTTAATGAGATTAATTAAATAAATCTTAACGTACTTTTTGAAATTTATAGTGAATAATACGAATTTTGTATAAGAAATTCAGTTAGGAGTTTACTCAGTGAGCAATTATTTTGTTTTCTATGACCATCCAATACCTTTTACTACAAAATTCCGATCGTAATGGCACCGTATGACATTTATTTTTAATTTTAGAGTAGGTAAATTTTACAACACATCATTTCCTTGGATAAAGTATAATTCAGCATTGATAAGGTATTGCGCGTCATAAACTTAAGTTTCCTTTACCTTAAACGACGTTAATTGGTGAGCGAGTAGTAAATACGTACGAATTTGAAGGTCTTAATTCACGTAATACAAATACTATTCGTTTTAAAGTACACGAATCATCTCTCAATCCTCTGGTTTTCATGTAGTACAGGTACCAATCCCTTTCAAATTACACGAATCATCCCTTAATGCTTTAGATTTTATGTAGAAAACTAAATTGCAAGCAATGAAAGCTGCTAGTAGAATCTGTTTGAAAACGTTTTCAACCACTTGATACCTGACATCGTAAGGAGATTGCGGAATAAGTACGGATAAACGTCTAATGTTTTTAAGTTACGTGCTTGATATATTATTTCACAACTCCAAGCATAGTTAAATCGTACCAAATACCAGGACAATCGCTAGTTCATGAGTTCAAAGGCTACTAAGGAGTAAAATAAAGCTCAAATGTATTTTACAGAAACACCTGAATTACTTCAAATCTTCATCCTTCTAAAATCAATATTTTAAAATTTGCTTTAAAGGGACAATGAAAAATTGATTGTTACCATTAATAGAAGAATTGCATTAAGGCAGATTTGTTATCTGGTACTCAGCATAACAATATCTAGCCTCTCTCCAAGATTTTTGTGAATCACTTTACAAAAATAGGAATTTTATCCGTGAATAGTGTTTCAGTTGATTATATCGTTTTGTAAGTGTTTTAAAACTGTAGTTTCTTATTAGTTGGGTTGATCGGTCTATTTCCACAGTTTTTTGTAACTGTCGTCTCATATTAGTTGAGTTGATCCGTAAAAAAGGAACTGTGAAAAAATGCCAATCAACTCAACTAGTGTGAGATCATAGTTTCTAAACAAATTTAGTAACGGGGTAGGGCCCCAAAGTCAAACTGTGGAAACAGGCAGATCAACTCAACTGCATGCAGCACGAACGCAGGGAATGCTGATTTTAGTGTGAATTCGGGAAAATATATTCCGAACAAGTTTCTCCTAACGAATAAATTAATAAAATTAAAAACGAGTAACATTGTTTGGTTTTTTATTTTTAATATGGTTAGATGTCAACAAAAATTCAAACGTTGAGTCGCCATTTTCTTTAAAATTATTTTTGTTAAATTTGTGAAAAATGGGCGATTCCCAAGGAATTCTGACGCCACATGATATTAAAGAAGCAGCCATTGTATCAGTAGCATTTCAATTCTGCTACCAACCATACAACCCTCGTTTATGTTGGAAAGTAAAAAACACCGCAGTGCGGGAAACCAAGTTTTCGGTCCATCGGGAGTAACCGGAAAAAACCTATTTTAAATCTGTAAGTACAAAAAGTGTATTTACGCATGTTTGCCCTTTTCTTTTAATCTTTGCTTTACTTTTAAAACAGAATTGGTTAAATTTTAATCTCCTTAAATCGGAGAGTAATTGGGTACGTTCTTTTAACAGCTGTTGATTAACAAAACTATAAGGGTATAATGCGCCTCTTTACAAATATATACAGTTGTAAAAAAAAAATTTAAATACTTATTTATTACATAACATTAACCAAAAGGAAAACTCCAAACTCGTCCCAGGGTGCTGGCAACTATTAATGCACTGCTCCTACTCCAGTTATTCAATACCATTTTGATGAAAAATATGTAACTTAAAGAATACGACGCTGTCCTTTATTTGCATAATACTACAATTAAAATGAGAGCTATTTTAATTAAATCTATGTATGAGTATTTGAAATTAGTTATTACAACGGATTATTGAACAGGTGAGTATATCAATTATGTACTTTCACGGATTTAGTTAAGAATGTGCATACAAGATATAAATACAACATGAAAAAGGTTTTCGTACTTATCCAAACTAACAGCAGAGAATGATTTACACACTATTATGTGAATTTAATTGTAATCTAATGCAAATGATGCTTGTAAGGTATGGTATCTGCGAGAGTATAAGACACAAAGCGCTACTAAATTACTCATGTTTTGAAACCTTACTATCACATAATCATACAGTATTATGTATTTTTTTACATAAAAAGAATAAGGAAATATTGCAGGAAGTTTTAAATTAATATTTCCTTTTTAAAGTGGGTGAAGATTCCACCAGGGTGTTTTCAGTTAGATTGATTTAATTCCATTAGACGGGGAGCTTTAGCAGAGAACTTCTTTATTTTATAATCGGCTAACAGGAACTGAATAGCTTAAATCAGGTATTCTACGTAATTGGATTATATCTTGGGCACCTTGTTGGTCATGGTTATTTCAAGCCGTGGTATCAAACTCAGTGTCCAAAAAATAAGCGCCTCTAGATTAATTGCCCCTCAGGGAAAATAGACTGAAAACTGGGACAGCCACAGACGTGGTCTTGGAACCTCATTTGCTACAATGACCGAGCCGGTAGAGCTTTCAAAATTCTTACTGGGGTGACCAGTACCTCAGAAATAGATTTTTACTCTTAATAATTAGGCTTTGTGTAATACATTGATTTTTTTTGTCTGTATTACGCTTATTTTTAAGCGCATGGGTTATAATGATATTATGCTAAGATGCCTGACTTTAGGAAAGTTGTGCTTGGGAATAAGAAGTTTTTTGATGCTTTTATTTTTTTACTAGCAACCCACCCACCGCCACAGGTTCTGAATAAAATATTTATTTTTTAATCAAGATGAAAAAGTAAAAATACCAAAACGATCTATAAATAAATTAGAATATATAGTTTTTTTAAGAAACCGTTTATTTCTCTCTTAAAAAGGAAATACAAATTAAAGCTTAAAGTAAAAAAATATAATAACTTTGCAAAATATTAAGCTACTTTGAAGGAAAATCTTTTTAGTGTCAAATTTTGGCATTATGGACCTTGAGTATACTTTACTTTTCTCGTCTCTCATAACCACAAACTGTAGGAGATGCCTCAGTCACCATTTTGACGGCTTTTTCCACAGCTGTGGCAAGGGTAATCTTTTATATATGAAGTCGATGAATGTTCTGGGTCGTCGACGATTTCTTGTAGCTGGACTGTTATTGGTGGTTCGGTCCAAAATACATTTTAGCAGTCTAATAGCTCGTAGTATACTTGATCTTTAAAATAAAAAATCGGAACGGTAAAATTTTGAAGTTTTCGTTGATTAAGGTCGGTTTTAGCCCTGGCCTTTAAAATTCTGCTATAGGCTAGCTGCCTTATATACCTGCAGTCATCCCAAAACATAGACACTATTATATTTTCCGGGTGTCCAAAAAAACCATTTCTATTAATCACTTTGTGAGCAATAATTTTTAAATCATCTGACAAATAACTGCATAGCTCAATGGTTTTGAAAACATGTTTTGCACCATAAATATATGAAGGTATTCTTTTACTGAAAAACCGCACAGGACTATAAACTTTAATTACAAATGTTACTAACGTAATTAAATTTTCAGTTGGATTTGAGTTGCTAATATATAACGTAATGGTCTGTTCGCAGTAATTAACCACCGGGAATGGACTAGTCGGCCTGGGTCACGTTTTGAGAGAGCTTCGGAGTAGTAACCGTTTTTAATCGCTAAATACATTCCGTGAAGGTATTTTTGATTTCTATTTAATTCGAATTCTGCAAAGTCAAATAATCATTAGCTGTCCTTTATAAAAGCTTCAATTTTAGATTTATAGGAAGTAATGTCTTTTCTTTGTCGATATAGCTTAAGATCTTTTCGTTTCTTCTGGTACTTTTTGATTAGCACCAGAATTCTTTGGTGACTTACTGTTGGTACTGATGCAGATTTCCAAATCTTTTCTATTTTTTGACGAATACTTTCTGAAGCTTCGGACACAAGAAGATTGCGGTTAACCCACTTTGTTCTAGGTTATGCCGAACCCATAAAAAATACTTTATTACATCCAAAAGACTAGGTAAAACCGAACAAACTGTTCGTGCACCAAAAATCGGTCATTCTATTGCACTTCTTGTGTTTTTACACATTTTAAAATTATCACAAGTAAAAATGGAAAACAAAAGCAAATACGTGCGTACACCGCTTACTGCGTACTGGCGTAACAAGACTGGCTACAGGTCGATGGAAGTCCTTACTAAATAGACAATGAAGGGGGAAGATGCGCGTAACAAAGTACAATTAATTTACAGGCAAGTGGCCAGTTAGTGACATCCCATGCCATGTGCCAACCAATATTTGATTTTTTTTTTCAAATACTAGCTGCAAAGGCTTTATTGCTATTAATACTTATTTGTAATAAACGAAAATTATTATATTAGCCTTTCCACGATATTCGAGGAAATAGAATAAAAGTGGCGAGGCGACGGAAAGACGAGCTACAAAATTTATTTTTTGAGTAATTAGTTATTTTTGCCTTACACAAATTTCTATTTATCAGGCGTGCCGATAAATCAGATAGGTTGTGTGTAGTTTTAAAATTCTACATAACAATTATATTTATTATTGTAAAACTTTACGAGCAAGTATTTATGTTACGCTTACATCCACGAGCTGAAGTTAAACAGAAACAATCATTTTAATTTATTAAATATATGCGTATATTACAGCTGTTGTTTTATTTATTAAGTTTACACATAGTATTAATGCAAATTTTTCGTTTTTTTAATTTTATTCACTCAATCAACATAACAGCTTGAAGTATTTTAAATTATATTCGCAATGACTTAGCTATGCTGCAAAATTACTTTTTATGTATGTTCATGCTATGCACCTCAATATTTTAATTCTTGTCTTTATGTCCCAGCCTTCTTTTTGAATTATATGTTTGTTACACTGTGTTCCTGCTTTATTCAAAAGATCGACCCGCGAAGAGATACTCACTTAAAATAAAAGTGGAAAATTAAAGTTGTGGGTTTGCAAGCTTTAAATTTCTAAACTAGCTACCCGTTTCGACCCCGTTCGTTCATCTCGTCCCATCCGGTCCCGTCCTTCCCGCCCCGCCCTGACTGGTCTCGTCGCCTTTCGACAATCACATCCTGTAAAAAATAATTATACCCTTATTTACAATCAAAGCCTGTACCTTGGTAGTGGCCAATATCCTTACGATACAAATATTTTCTTATAAACTATTTTCAGTTTTGAACAGAATAAAGCGAATCATACATTAATTTCATGATTTGTAAAAATTGGCAAGGAGTCTCAATATTAAGAGTAAAAATGATACGATCGAGCTAATTAATTATTCTAACAATTCAGCTTTCATAATTTAAACTTAATATCAACTATCTGTTTAAACCCTTATCTATACCTATCATGCTAACCATTAACTATTATTTAAATTCGAAAGTAGCTCGTGCACCGCTTTCTGTATAACTAACCAAGAAAAATTAAAAAAAATTCTTGATGAATGAATAGCGGCAGCACAAAAAATTTTGTGTATCATACGTTCAGAAACTATCTTTGCGAGTTTTCGCAGTTGCACTCTTCGGCTAACGCCTCGATCCGCAATTCTGTTCATACTCGCAAAATGACCGTTTGTGGCCTAGTGATACAAATAACTGCTAAAAGTAGGGAATGTTCTAAAAGCAAGACTTCTATCGTCAGCCACAAGAAAAAATAACACCGTATAATAAGAAGAAAGGATTTATTTAAACTCCAAATAATATGAGATTTATGTAAAAATGATTCATTTTCTTTTAAACGTATTAATTTTATACACGTACAAATGATTTTTAATTTTTACGATAGGCTGGAATCTGAATTAATGACGCTCTCTAATTATAACCACTGTTCTAATTACCTATATAGGGTGTCCCACCGATAAGGACTGTGATTGATATGATATGGAAAAGCACGGATAGGGTGATTTCGAAAATTTACGAAGGTCAGTTGGGCCTACCTTTTTAAAATATTTTCGCGTTTCTGGCACTTTCGGTGTAACCGGATGTCGACAAAAACTTGCTTGTTTTAAGGCGAACGCCCTGTATATATTTACAGTTTTGGATTCTAAGTTTAATTTTAGGTCAACTTTGTGTAAGGTTGTCTATACCTAAATTCAGTTATTTTCGAGGTATCTCCATTTTTATTAAAAAAGTGACAGTTAAGCACCACGTTAAAAATAAATCCTGAACAGTAAATGACCTTTAATTACAAAATTTGCAACAGTAATGATTTAGGAATGGCTACATCTGAAAATAATTGCATAATGTCTGAGGAACATGCAGGGCCTTCAAAACTTATAAGCGAATTTAAAAAGTTAAGAATTCACAAAATTTGATTTTTTCAAGTAGAACACCCAGTATATTATTTATGGTCGAAAGAAGAATTAAATTCTGAATCGAACAATATAAACTTGTATGTACCTATCTTTTAAGGTTTTCCAGTTATAGTACGTGTAAAAACTGAAGTATTTCACTTTGCCAAGTAGACTGTGAAAATAAAAAAATTAAACAATGCAGCATATCGTCACTACTGAAATCGTTAAAATAAGTAACACATGTAAAGACTTTTTAAATTTATTTTTTATTTATTTACAGTGTGAAAGGAGGAAACATTGTTGATGGTGAAAGTAATAAATAGAAATGCTGATTCTGTAATATTAACGACCTATACCAATGATTACATGAAATACATAATATATAAAATAACTAGGCTTTCAGTAACTAAACACAAGAAACACAAGAAGTTATAACAGTAGAATAATTTGGTAAACAAAAATAAAAAAAAAATTAATTCGAATTAAACATTTTGACTTTCGCACTCTAAACATTTTTCACATCTATTAATTAACTCAGTAGGAGTAGCACGTTTAATGGAACCTTGGAACAAATTCCAAAATGCATCTCTTACTCTCTGCATGCAGTTATCCATTGTTGTTAATGACGTTTCGTAAACCTTACATTTTATAGCTCCCCTATTGGAGAAATCTAAAACAGTTAGATCGGGAGATCGTGGAGGCCACAAAAAAGGCCAGTCATTAGCAATCCATTGGCCATAAAAGTGGTGTGGAGTAGGTTATTAACTAACTGGCCATTATATGGAGGTGCACCATCGTGCTGGTAAAAAATATTTCTATATTCCGCCAGGGGTAATCCAGGTGAATGTTATTGAAATTTTGCAGAATCTCTCACCTAAAATACACTATAACTGTAGGTACATAATCACACCAAATATATTTACTTACTATTTAAATTTCTAACGGTATAATAAACATTAAACTGCCTACTGTCTTGAAGATTGCGTACCCGAGTGTTGTGATGGATTGGAGTCACTTCAGAAATAAGAGTTATTACAATTTAGAAGACCATTTTTAGTGAACTCCGTTTCATCTGTCCATATATGTCCATATATATAACTAGAAACGAATTATTCTCCTGGTACCCCGTGAAAATAAATTTTCAAAATCTTTGTCTTTTAATGAAATCCATTTCTTTCAGCTGTTGTACCATACATATCGAAAATGGCTGAATATTGTGTTTTCTTAGAATTCTATGTATGGAGCTTTTAGACAAACCAGATTCCAGAGCAGTTTGTCTTAAAGACAGCATTGGAAAAGCTCGAAAGTACCCTTGGATCACTATTTCTATATTTTCGTAAACACCTTTTCTTCTTTGGATACCTCCTTTCGTAGTACCAAAATTGCTAACAGTATCTATAGTATTACAGCATGTCGTGATGGTCTATGGGTATTCGATCAGCAAACGCATCGCAAGTTCTTGTTATAACTTTGTCACATTCTCCATAAATTACAAATAAATTTAAATAATCTTCGTAAGTATAATTTAATCGTGGTCGCATCTTTATTAACACTTTGGTGGACAGAAACAAATACTGACGAAGCTTCTGTCAACAAATTTGGCATTCGAGACAAACTAAATTTGCAGCCTACTTGGCAAAATGAAATACTTCAGTTTTTACACCTTTTTATAACAGCAAACCTTAAAAGATAAGTGCAGTGTTTCCCGATTTCCTTGTTTTACTTGTTTTTTAAAGATATCTTTGTTAATATCAAAGCTAGAAGTTTGCAATTTTTACATACACATACTACTTTGCTGACCTAAATTTAATGGCGCAATCGAAAATTTAGTATCTTCTTTGTTTTGGACTTATAGCCAAACGTCGACATTTCTACACTTTTTTCAAAATCTTATACCTCGCTTAATACTATTATACTAACATATTGCGTCAACGGTACTTATATATTGCGAAGTGCCGATTTCAATGGCGTGTTTAGAATTTTTCTAGGGTGTGTGGTTTTTGAGTAATAATATAAATTTTGTATGTAGGAATCGTAGTTGGCTTGGCAACCATCAGTTGCAGTTCTTTCCTAGCTTTTCAAAAATATAAATATAGACATTCCTGAAAAACATCTTCCAAATGTTCTTGTCCCAGCCCGTAATGTTTTGGCAGTGAGAGGAATTACTTAGAAAACCGTTTCTCAAATCATTGTATTGTAATATTCGGTTCGGTGTTATGACTGCTACGATCTCCAGATCAGTCAACGCTGGATTTCTTCCTATGGGATTTTCCGAAAAACATAGCTTATCAATGCCTAACTGAATGTTGCAATCCAACAATGTGGGAAACGGTTTTCTAAGTAATTTCTCACTGCCAAAACATTATGGGCTGGGGCACAGTCTTGTTGAAAAAAAATTGGAACTTTTTTGAAAAGCTAAGAAAGAACTGCAGCTGACAGTTGCCAAGCCAACTATGATTACCGTTTAAAAAAATACAGGTTTATATTATTACTCAAAAACCGCAACCCCTAGAAACATTCTAAGCATGCCACTGACTTCGACACTTCGCAATATATAAATATCGTTGACGAAATATACCAGCATAATAGTATTAAACGAGGTAAAAGCCCTTGAAAAAGTGTATAAATATCTATGTTTGGCCACAAGTCGAAAACAAAAAAAAATACTAAATTTTTGATTTTCCCTTAAATTTAGATCAACAAAGTAATATGAGGATGTAAAAACTACAAATTTCTATCTTTAAAAAAGAACTAAAACGAAATCGGAGACACTGTACATATTAATTTACATCATTCGATTCAGAATTGAATTCTTCTTTCGCTTCGAAAAAATCAAGTTTGGTAACCATTATGCAACAATTTTCAGATGTAGCGATGCCTAAATCAATATTCTTGCAAATATTTTAATTAAAAGTCGTCCACTGTTTAAGATTCAACATTTTTAATGTGCTGTAACAGGCGCCTTTTTTCTTAAAAAAAGGAGATATCTCGAAAATAACTGAGTTTAGGTATAGACAACTTTACACAAAGTTTACTTAAAATTGAACGTTACTCCGAAAGTGCCAGAAACGTAAAAATATTTTAAAAGATTAGGCCCTACTGACCTTTATAACTAACCAAATGTTCACCCTATACGTACTTTTCCATATCGATCGCGACCCTTCCCGGTGGGACACCCTCTATAAGTACATAAATTCCGTTTATTACGCGATTTCCTTGTGTGGTTGATGATAGACTGTTACTTTTTAAACATGTCTTTCACTTAAATTACTAGTAAAGTATATTGTGAGAGTCTGAGGCATTTTGGATTGCTGGTTTTAATAGTTTAAATTACACATAGGTTGCCCAGATCATTTTATTTTTCATTCCAGGTTCGTTATTTGTGGTGGGTATATTTGCTGTTGTTAATTGAAATTACCACCGGTTTGAACAATATGCTAACTCGACAAGCAAACAACACAACAATTTAGGCTAAATAAAAATACAAGAACAATCCAAAATTGCTTTTTTATGACTGTTGTATGAACCAAAGTTATTAAAAAGTACACTTTATTTCTATAGAAAGTTTTGGAACTGACCAGACGGTTTATAATTGCAAATAGTTCAACACTTTAATAAGTTTATAAATAGTTCAAGAGCATTTAAACCGTAATTGTTTTTAATTCTTAACTTAAAAACGGGTGTATATTTTTCACGAGAATACATCTATTGGTATATTTCTAATTACAAATACAGTTTATTTTTCCATTAGTATAGAAAGTGTAAAGAGAAAACGAGAAAGCTTCTGTCAAGTGTTATAAATGATCCAGAATTTATGTATTGATTTATAATTTATGTATGCTATAACTAATATTGTAAATAGTGTTATAAATGAACGTAATAGGGTGTAAATTAAAAAAAAAACGAATTAACAACTGAAAACTATAAACATAGTTTTTCCACTGAGTAAATTACATCAAATCTTTGCTAGAAGGATCTGATTTATGGTTAATAGATTTCTATTAGTGGCCGTAAAAAAACCTATAAATCGGCAAACTGCGTGCATTAGCAGAAAGGATCATGGTTAAAACCACGTTACTACCACACCTCTACATTTATTTTTTCGGAAAGTTACATATTTAAATGTACGGTCATGAGAAAATAATGAAGTGGAACGTCTCTCTAGCAAGTAGTATTTATTTCAATCCTTTAAGAAACTTGTGTGAACTTTTGTCAACATGTAATTAACACCCATATGCGTGTAATGTAGTGCTTACACGAGTTGGAATAAGACTTAAATTGTTGCTCAGGTACAGTAGGATTAATAAGCTTGATAAAATGGTATTATCTTTTCATATTCTAAAAGAAACGATATAACAGTAGTGGCTAAGCCACTACTGCTTGTCGTATTTTAAATCATGTAAGTTCGAAGTCAGCACTTGCACGTCTATGTACTCGATTGTTTACATTAAAAATGGTACGAAACAATATTAGTTGTGATATTAAATAGCACTACGAGGAAATATGACACGAACGAAGTTCATAAAAGTGATATTTGTAAACTGTATTTTTCATAACAACAAAAAATGAACCACAGGTGCGGTTATGTTGTAATAAATATTTCTAAATACATTTATTCCTGTTCAAATGTTGATGTCTATTTTGTTTATACCTGGTTTTGTCGAACAAATCACATTTTGATATATTTTTGTTTTCGTTGACCTCATTACATAACAAAAACATCCGTGTATGATATGTCATACGATAGGCAAACCTTCTTTTTCATTTCAGACAAAGGCTATACAACCGTACAAACGAAAGAGATGCTGAGGAATGACTGATAATGATAGAGGAAATAGAGGAAAATGACGAGGTATTTACAGAAAGTATAGATTTGAACTTATTTCCTCCAGACATGGAAACGGTAGTGACTTAGATGATGCTCCTAGTGACGATGAGGATCTGCATTCATTTCAGGACAGTAGTAAAAGGGTTTTGAGACAGCCAATGAAATAATAGCAGTAAAGGATACCGAGAAAACTGTTGTCGATTTAGAAAAACAAGATAGTGATTCCGAAGATGATAGTCGACTACTAGAGTTCGCTACTACGGTATGAACAAAAACTTGAAGAAGGAAACTGAAGAAAAAAGAAGGAAACTAAAAAACAAAAGCAAAAGTGGGTCGAGAAGGTATTACTACAAATAATGTGATGGTTCTTCCGTCAGCCCTGCTGTTGGGCGTCAATTTGTGTTAGCCCTTAACGTTTAGATGACATTTGGTGTGTTTTAAATATATACCGCGTTGGTCACCATTTGTAACGGGCGTAAACATGGACCTAATTACTTGGTTTGCTTACACATGAGTTGTAAAATGGCGGCGACGGGACAAAGTACTGGCGTTGTTTCGGTCTCTTGCAGAAAATGTAAATCAAAAGTGGTTAGTAGCCTAAAATGTGCAAAATGTGAAAAAATGTTTCATGTTAGTTGTGCTAAATTAATGAAATCTGTTAATTTTCTCAGTGACGATACAATTATATTTGTGAAGAACCTGTTACTAGTGACAACGAAATTGATCAGCAATTCTTTTAAGTTTTAAAAAATGTGACTGATGATGATAATAAAATTGATGTACGTATTTTTAATTACATTGTCACACAAAAGATGCAATTATCGCTGAATTACGAAACCAAATTTGTTTATTGCAACAATGCAGTCAACCATTAAAAAGTATTGCGATGCAAGATTGTAGACATCAAGGCCAACAAGTACCGAAATCTAAATCAGTGGTTATCAATCAAAATGATGTGAAGCTAAATGATATGAATAAAGAACATACTGATACGGTTATAAATAATAAGCACGTGCAATCTGCCGTAGAAAATGCCGTTAAGTCGAAATGTGATAAGTATAATTAAAGAAGATACCGGTATTTCCCAAGTGTTAAAACCGGAATGGACTGAAGTTGAGAATGGAAAGAGATCAAAGAGAGCTCTAATAGTAGGTTCAAAAAAAGAGTTAGTTAAGGACAATTCATTAAAAGGAGTTCCCAAAAAATTGATTTGCACGTATATAGATTAGCACCGGGTACGGCACCTGAACAAATAAAAAAAATTTTTACAACCAAATTTTCCGGAAGCACAATGTGAAATTTTAACATCCCGTAATGCTGAAGTATATGCCTCGTTTAAAGTATCAGTTAGTTTAGAAAACTATCAAAAAGCAATGGATCCAAAGGTTTGGCCCGACTATGTATGCATCAGACGTGTTTTGTACAAACGAGTTTTCGAAGAAAAAAGGACGGCATAATATATAATGTTCAGTGTATAAGCGAAAGAAAACATTTAGAAGATTCTAGTACTCAAGTAGGTACTAATAATCGTTTTCATATTTTCCATATTAATATACAATGTCTATCAAATAAAATAAAGGAATTATCCTTGTTTATAGATAAATATAACTTTGATGTCTCGTGCTTGTCAGAACATTGGATGACCGAAAATCAGATAAAATTTTGTAAATTAGATATTTTGTTTGGTATCGTAAGTAAATTAGCATTTGTTGTGTCATAGATTCTCTAAGAGGAAAGTACTCATTAACCAAGTGATTTAATGTACTTAAAAGAAAATTTGCTCTTTCATTAATATCAGTGTACTTCAATTTAACATTTTGCAAGTTAATAAGCGATAATGGTTTTCAAAATTTATTTATAGAAGAATTTGTAAACTTTCTTCTATAAACAATTTCTTTTGAAATCTTGTTAACTTCATTTATTGATATGGATTGTCCATAGTGGTCAGGAAGACATGCATCTAAGACCCCACAAGTCAAAATTTCATTTATATTTGTAACTATATTATCAATACGCGTAGAGGTATTGTGATTTATTCTAGTGAAGTCATTTATACACACCTTCAGACCAAACATGTCTAATAAATTTAAAAATAATTTTAAGTGTTTATCAGGTTCATGAAAATTTAAGTTAAAATCTCCAACAATGACAAGTTTATCGTATATTTAGCTAAAATCCTGCAACATTTTTTCCATGTTTTCAATGAAATTATCAACAGATCCAGAACACGGTCTGTATAAACCAACAACCATTAATTTAATTGGAAGTATTTCAACGGCGCATAATTCTACATGCATTTCTATTACATACTTCTTTAAAGAGATAGGGTGTACTTAATGTTATTACGCATAAATATGCTTACCCCTCCATGAATATGATTCTGTCTAGTAAAAAAACTAAAAAATTTCCCAAACATGAATATAGACCTGTTTTTAAACCTTACACCAACTTTTCAAGAATCCGAAAGACAAAATTTGTAATGAAAATCAAGGAGTGTACGAGATACCTTGCAACGGCTGCACAAGAAGTTATATTGGACAAACAAATCGAAAATTATATGTGAGAGCTAATGAACACAAACTGGCCATCAAACAACAAAATCCTTCGTCATTTTTGGCTAATCATTATTTAGATACTGGATACGAAATTAACACAAATAATATTCGATTACTTGCTCCTTTATATAATTTACACCAGCGGATTACTAGAGAAGCCATTGAAACTGAGAAGAGGCCTAATGCCCTTAACAAACGTGATGATAGTTCTAGGATACCGCATATTTGGAAGAACCTTATTAAACAAAATTAAAAATTACCAATAACTCAAAATCTTCCCAGCATCTCGGCCAATATTACATCTACATCACATCTAAATCCTGATACTCAAGATTCTGTTAACATTCCGGCATCTAATATAATTCCAAATTCAACGTCATATCTAGGATCTGAAAATCGAAGCAGAACTCGTTCATAAAAATTATTATAATTAATTAGTTAGCTTGTTTCATATTTCATATACTAAATATCATTCTTGACAAAGGGGACATGGTAAGTCCTCAAAACGTTGAATATCATATATTTTCACGTTAATAAACACAAGTTGTTCCGAATAATGTCTTTATTGAATAATATTACCTGTGGAAGCTTAAATAATAACATATATATATATATATATATATATATATATATATATATATATGAAGGGTACAGGAATAAAACAAGGATTGTCACAAAATAATACTTTTGAGAAAATCAAGTTTTTAAGTTTATTTCTTTTACTACAAATTAACTGAATGTTTTTTTTTATCTAAAAAGGCTTTTTGTTTAGTAACAAATACATACAAATAGTAACACGAACAAAAAAGTAAGATTATTGTTTATTGATGAGGTAAATTCTTCAAAAAATCGGCAGCCGCAGGATTGGTGCAGAATCTTGTAAACTAACAATATATCTTGATATTTATCGTTTATTATGCGTAAATACTCTACAAATAACGATATCAAGTTATATAGCGAATATTGTCAGTGATTTAATGGTAATTACCTTGGTAATTTTGTAGTGGAAGCTCAAATTCCCCTTTGTCCAGTATAGCATGGCTTAGTGCAGCACCCTTTGCATTACCTCTTTTCTTCGCAGAAGTGATTGGTGTAGTCTCCCAGTGGCCATGATATGTGGATCTGTGGTGCATTAATCTGGGATGATCTTTGGAAAAAGCAATTTTTCTTATAGGTTGTGCTTTGACAGGACTGAAAGGACATTTTTTGGAAACTACGTCTGTAAGGAATTCGCTCCAGTTTCTGATTATGGTTTGGTTTACTTCAACGACAACGAATGGAGAAGGTTGTACCCTAGAACTTCGTATTAGTTAATACCAGTCATCCGGCGACTCCATTCGAATACGTAGATTGATCAGTCCCATGTTTTTGTCGCATTCCATGTACGAATATCCTCTAATTGGAAAAATCATTGTAACAGAAGTGAGACTTTTTACATAATGAACCATGTAATGCAAAAACCGAAATACCGTAAAATTTTTATTTTGCCCTCCAGCAGAATCGCAAAATATGTGGAGGTCAGTAATTTCTGGATTCAGATGGTTCATTAAAAAATCGAATAAAAAGGAGCACACTTCGTTGTGGGTCCTTTATGACCAATGATTTCTGGATAGGCGTAAAATACCAAGTATCCAGTAGCAAGTACATGGATATTAAAGGAGTACATACCTAGTTGCCGTAAATAGTACACATCGTTGGTAGGTACACTGGGCAAAGAAATATTCTTTTGAAAATCCATAGCGATTGCAGCAAAATTCCTATTGCTTTGTGCTCTTTTTTTGCTTTCCCTCTTGTTATCGTAAAAGACTTGGGCTTTTCTTTTGTGAAGTTCGTTTTCCACACGTAGTCTGTTTATTTCACTATCAGAGTTGGGTGTCTGTTGTAAACGAAAAAGGTTTGCCTGAAACTCGTCACAGGCGCTGCAAGTATCTGTGCGTGGGTAACCGAAACTTATATTTTGTGTTAAAAATATTCCTATAGAATTCGTAGGATACCTTAACATTGGGGAATTTAACTTTGAACATGTTAAACATTTTTTTAATATTCAACTCTTCTGGCAAGTACTTCTCAGTTGAATCTTTCAAGCTGTAGTGCGAGCCCCTACCTTTGAAGGATTTGATGTGGTCGTGTACCTGCTCATATACCTCATTTGGAAGTTTCTTGGACGTTGCACTATGTTTACCTCGTAAATCTTTTGGGGCCATTCCGCTATGCTTTAAAGATTTTTGAATATATTCGATTTTTCCTCGAGTCGTGCCATGAATTGCAATGAACGCCTTAAAATACACTGGAATTTCGACCGTAAGTCAATCTCGCATAACTCTTACTCTATAACTAAATGATGCAGTGTGATATTCACTCTCCTCTTCAGGTTTTCTGCTTCTTCTTCCATAGACGGGAAACACTGCTATTAACCCACATAGGTAACTATTTTGCTCAGAATGTGATTCCAGCTTATTAAATTTTGTCAAAATATGACTTATTTCATCACTTGTCACAACTTCAAAACATCTTAATCTTTTACAGTTACATACTGCTCCTTGCTCATGAGTGGCTAATCTTAATTTCTTTGTAACGTCCTGCATCCTGCCCGTTCTTTTTCTCTTCTTTGTAGTTCCAGAAATACCGTCACAAGTATTATTTTCATCCATGTTTATCTAAAAATGGCACTAAATATCACCTAAACGACAGCACTAGAATATCCACGTTCACGTTTACAACAAAATTTCTGTAGTGTTAAAAATACCATTGCACTGAAACCACTGATGATGACGTAGTAATTATTCTGGACAATCCTTGTTGTAAACCGGTTCCGAGTGGACATTCCATGTTTTATTCCTGTATGGGTAAACCAAAAACCTTGAATAACTTGTGACAGTTCATGTTTTCTTCTATTACGACCTAAGCACCTAATCTACATACAAACTTGCAACAGATGGTGCAAAAATCTCAAATACGAAAAAAATGGACATTCCTTGTTTTATTCCTGTACCCTTCATATATATATATATATATATATATATATATATATATATATATATATATATATATATATATATATATATAGATATACCCGAATGGAATAAATTCAGTAGCTCCATTATTATGTATTTTTTAGAAAATCCTGAGACACGTCAATTATTAATTTTAAAATGGCATCTTGTCACGTAAAAATGTCATTCCTAAATTCAGCTCCCTTAAGATGACATCCACAACCCCTAAATTTTCATAGTAGCAGTAGGGGCTTGTGATACTTCATTTGAATGGTCTTTTCATTCTCTATTCAAAACTGCTATTGTTTTAAATTTTATTGCAGAAATTAACAAGAAAAAAAAGCATTATTAATGGAGCAGATGTTCAAAATGCATGCCTCCAGCATCTTGGCAGCATCCTAGACGTAAATAGAAATGTCTTCTAACGTTATTTAACATTTGCGGGGTAACCAAAATTAAATTAAAAAAAAATTGAAACAAAAATTTTAACAGTGACAAATGTCAACTACTGTTACCATGACAATCACGTTTCTAGGTAATTTCCCTAAAGCTGATAATGGCCAAGTTCTTAAATTTTAGGTTTGTTCATTTGTGTGTTATGGTTTTTGTCGTTCGATTGTAAAGCAAAAATTGTACGTATTTATTAGTAAGTTTTTATCTTATTGTAGGGAATGTCGGCAATTAAAGACATTTATTTTTTGTTATTATTAACATTTAAGAACCTAAAATTGACAAATAGTATTACTTGTAAAAGTTTTATTTTAATGTAACGAATTTCCTACGCTGGAGAAGCTTATTCGTTTTTCTAGTTAATTTCTGCAATAAAATTTAAAACCATAGTAGTTTTGAATAGAGAATGAAAAGACCTTTCAAATGACGTATCACAAGCCTCTACTTCCAATTTAAAAAATTAGGGTTGTAGCTGTCACCTGAAGGGAGTTGAAATTAGGGATGACATTTTTACGTGACACGGTGTCATTTTAAAAGTAGAAATTGACGTATCTCATGATTTTCTTAAAAAATGCATAATGATGGAGCTACAGAATTTATTCCATTTAGCTGTTCCACACTGTATATATATATATATATATATATATATATATATATATATATATATATATATATATATATATTAATAAATATACAATCATCTCTTAATCTATATAAAAACACATAACTTAGCGCGAAATTTGAATTTCTCATGTATTCGTTACAAGAACTGGAAAAATGAAAATAGAAAAAACAGCAGAACCGATAAAAATTTAACGCCATTTAACTTATTTCAAAATTTCTTTAGTGAAGAATTTGTTCAGTTTATTTGTGATGAATCGAAAAAATGTACTGCTTTCAAAGGGAATTTGCACTCTTTCTTCTAAGGAAATGTATACTTACCTCGGAATGCTCTATTATCGGAGTATTGTAAATCGCCTTTTAAGCGTATACTTTGGGAAGCAAAAGCACAGAGTCGAGTCTATTTATCGATATTTTCACTTGAATGACAACAATACTATTGACGAAATTAATAAAATTTACAAAATACAACCGATAGTAAATCAAATAAAGCGTCACAAAAACTTGCAGAACCGTTGAGTAAATCTTTCTCCATCACCTAAAACAATTTATGGCTCTAGTATATGAAAAACTGTGTACCGCATATTTGCTGGATGGATCCACTGTATATTTAGATAATTCCTTTAATTTCCTTTCGTTACTTCAGGAACTACAGACACAAAATATCTCTTGCATTGGAATAACTTGAAAAGATGGACCAGCTAGGATGAAGAGAGGATCACCATATACCATAATGGACGAAAGTAACAATATTGTGCTAACAAAGTGGTACGATAATAGGCAAGTCATAATTGCAACAAGTGTTGAAAGCATATCTTTGACTAAAGGTATCTGCAAGCGTTGGTCAAAGCAACAGAGGAAACGCGTAGAGGTTGAACAACGCACTATTATGCATTTGTATAATCAAGGTATGGGAGGATGTGATAAAATGAGAGGACTTTACCTTATGAACATTCGTTCAAGAAAGTGGTAGTGGCCGTTTGTAATATTTTGTCTTAACAGAGCGGTTGTAAATTCAAGTCCACTTATGTTTATAAGAAGAATCGTATTGTTTATTCTATCGTCTCCAATAAACCCCGCTAGTCCAACAACAAGGTAGAGCAAAAATGTTCTATTGGAAGTTAGATATGACGGTCACAATCATTTGATTGCCAAAAATGAAACTCAAAGGCGTTGTGCTGTGTGGTAAATGCGCTAAATTTATTTGTCTAAAGTGTAATGTTGGCTTACTTCCCGACAACTGTTTTTCTTGATAAATACAAATTTTTTTCATAGCCGTTTACCATATGTTTTATACGTTCTACAATAAATAAATAGATAAATATAATTGTTCTTTATTTTCCATTAACTCCCTATATGCCCATCCTATGATATATCATACATATTAAGAAAATATTAAAAATTACAAACAAGGTTGTCAGCATCGTACCGTAACTGTAAAAATAAGATGAAATAAGAATACATTCTTTTTGGAAGCTGAAAAATGTAAGTTATAATACAAGACCTTGCTAGTATAATTAGAACTACATTAAGTTTTCACTCTTAGAATTTTGTTGACATCCGTTATTGTTAAGATGCTAAAAGAAATCAATATTTTCATTTACACTTCTCTCAAATAAAATTTTATACAACGTTTCGCATTCTGTTGCTTAATCTTTCCATGCTATTAATAGTAATTGTCAGATTTATTTTCGTCTTTGTACTTTGCACTTACTGTTTTACAGCTGATATAACAGATAATGCGTTAATTTTATTGGTTAATGACAAACATCAAATATAACGTATTTCTTCTGTTTTAGGTTTAGCACAATTGTGTTATAAGACATAACAGTTGCATTTTAATTGGTCGACGAATTTAATGTACCTACATAAAGCGTAATTGTAAGTTGTTTCTACTCCCAATTTATCGAGATCGTATTGTACTATGTTTTTTGGGATTGTTATACAGGGTGGGCCGATATCGCGTTGGTGGGATAAAATAAAAATGACTTTAATCCGTGGCAACTTGATTATTTCGAATGGAACGGCCATTTTTGCATCAAACGTGAATTTTTTTAATCTCTCCAACGATATAAATTTGTCGGTATCTATCTTCGGTACATTTCTTTTAATTTCATAATTTCTGATTAATTGTCTTTTTCAATTTTCAGTTTCTGTGAGTATCTAGCAAACTGTGAAAGATAAACCAATTCTGTCACTTTAACTTAATTTTAACATTACGTACTATTTCGTGCTACTATTTCTGGTTAGAGCTTTTCTTGAGTAGTTAATATTAAATTTAACTGATAAGAATGGCAAGTTTTCCTGAAAATGAAATGATTGATATGGCTTTTATTCTTTCCGTTCCTAGCGAGTCGAGAATATAAGGAAAGGTATCCTGACCGGCTGTGTCATCGAAGGAACGAATCATTCAAAAATCTGTTAGAAAGAGTTAATTATCTTCAAAACCAGGAAAGAATTAAACCTGCGTCGAACGAAGATAATCAACTCAATATTTTAATTGTAGTAATGAAAATCCCCGTACGACTACACGACAACTCGAACAAGATTTTCAAGTAAGTAGAACATCTGTCAGACAAAGAAAAACAAATTTCATCCTTATCACATCCAACTAGAACAACATTTAAATGAAAATGTACAATTTTTGGATAAGATCATGTTTACAGACATATTCGGTACTTCAGTTGTTAGTTCCCCTTTCTTCGACGGTATTCTAAATTCTATTTGTACTTGAATTTCCTCGATAAGAAATTAGTTGGATACTTTGAAGGTGTACAGCTCGCTCAAATTAGGGCATGTATTTTCAGCAAAATGGCGCACCTCTACATTGTGCCCGCGTAGTAAGTGAATGGCTTAATAATGCATTTGTTGAAAAGTGGATACGAAGGGATGGACTAACACAATGGCTAGCTAGATCTCCAGAAGCTTCTCCGCTAAATTTCTTTTTATGGGTGCACGTGAAGGAAAAAGTGTATGCTGAACTACCAATCACTGCGGAAGATATTAAAAATAGAATCCCAAACGTTTTTGCAACTATCAACCCATTAATGTTAAATAGGGCTAAAAATTCTTTTCGTTGTAGAACTCAAATTTGTGTAGACCAAGGTGGTAGCCATTTTGAATACTTATTAAATTTATTAATTTATTTTAGCTCGTAATTTTAGTTTTTGTGTTTATGTGTTTTTCTACTTAAAAATAATGTTTCATAATGTGAATCGTTTTTGATTATTTTCCACGAGTTACTATAATACAAACTAAACATTGAAAAATACAGCAAATTAATCAGAAATTGTAAAATTAAAAGAAATCTTCCGACACAAATTTATATTGTTAGAAAAGTAAAAAATTCCGCATTATTGCAAAAATGAGAAAACTTTTCATAAAAATGATGAATTGCCGCTAAACGATTTGTTTTAGGTACTGTAACGTGTTAAATTAGCTTGGGAATTTTTAGAGCGAGTTTACAATTTTTATGCCTGTTGTATAGGCAACACACTTTGCTTCTCTTAAATGGGAAATTTGACAGCAATGGTTTTAGAATTGAATTTTAACTAAATTTTAATAACGCAATAGTGTTGGAAATTCCAATTGGTCAGATAGGACCAGGTGATTTTTCTTTTTGGTTCTTTCGTCTGAAAAGAACGCCATTTTGTGCGTTGTGAGCAACTAGGTATGTGGAAGATTTCTTTCTGTAATATTTTATAAAATTTAATTTAATAAAAGTTACATGCAGCATTAGTGCTGGTTTCTTTCCACAGTTAAAAGAAATTTATATTACGTATTGTAGCGCTCGTTTCCACGGATATTAAAGTTTCTTAACAACCGTGTTCGTCAGATCAAGAGGTGAGTTAAACCGCTTTTTTTCTTTTTACAATGATCACCCCTGTTGAAACGTTTAAATCAATAAAATACATGTTTTACAATTTTAACATAAATTAAAGTATACTTTAACAATTTAGTATGTAACTCGTATCTAAAACAAAAGGGTTTCTCTAAGTTCTTTCTTTGATTGTGGTTTTGGTCCTTTCGTCGCTTCTTCAGTTCAATGCTGTAATGGATCGTATCGCCTGTACATGAACTACTCTTTTACACCTGCGGTTATGAACGTATGGTTAGCAGTGCTTCGTGACTACTGAATACCGAGCAGGTTCTATAACAGCCCGCTGGAAGATAACTCGAGGGGTTACGTTAATCTCGCTTCGTTTTCACTAAAAGAACAATTAAGCGTAAATCACGTAAGACATACGAACACTCCTTATTTATCATCAACTGATTGGTGAGTCTTTTAAATGTTTAATTACTTCATATCGGAATCTTAGATCTATCTATCAATGAATGACAAACGTTTTAAAGGCAACTTCGAATTACTTTAAAAGTGGTTCGTTATTAAATGAATTACAGCTGCAAATATAACACGGTTTCCTAGTGGTGTGTTATACATATATTTAACTTCGACATTGCTTTGAGTTGCATCTAACCAGGTTACGTACCTGAAATTGTAAAAATTTTAATTAAGATTTAGTTAATATTTAACTCAATTTATACTTACTGAGGTGTTCACTTTTACTTTTATTAAATTGGCTTCCTCAGTACTTTATTTAGAGGTACTCTACTGATTAAACTCGGAAATTTTAAATGTAATAGAAACAGCTGTGACAAGTTGCAACTGTTCACCTTGAAGTTTGATGCTTCTGTATTTAAATAAGTCATTTATATGGGGAGATTCACATTATAACCAAACACTGATGTGCTTGTAAAGTAAAACGCTCTATACTGGGTGATTCAAATAATTAGCAAATATTGCTAAAAATTTTAACTGTTGAATTTAGGATTTATGCTTTGCTATGTACTAATATTTAAACTTTAATTGTACGTTCTAGCAAACGTTATCAAAAATAAGGAAGCTATTAATAACTCACAAACGTGGCTATTTTAGTCTTCAGCTGGAAATCAATCCTTTCTTTGTTTGTTGTTGCGTTAAGTTTCAGAGTTTATAGAATTAAAGTAGTTTTCTAATGTATGCTTGTAGTTTTACCTGCAATAGTTGTAACAGACTCATTTTTTATGTGCATTGCTTGAAAACTTCTACTTCACTTTACGGTCATGGTGATTGATTATTTCTAGTTTTAATTCTTTTTATGCAATAATACACATTTGGCTGATATATATTGGTTATTTATATCTAAGTGAGGTTATGATTCGGTTGAAATAAAACCGAGATGTCAGTTGTAACGGGTCACAAAAGTTACCGTTCATATTTTTGCTGTAAATGGTTTTGATTGAGAATATCATTCACAGACGACCAGATTGCTTACTAAACTTTCCTGGTATATTTAGCTTATTCAAAGTCAGGTAGAAAACTCTTATCAGCTTTAAAAAGTAAATCCTAAAAATTGTCATTTTTACGTTAATACTGATTGTATATGTCGCGAGAGGAAACTTGTTTAAAGATACGGAATTCTTTTCCATTTCCAAACGACCTAGATTATTCATTAGATTAATTTGAATCTTTTAAGAACTATTCGCGTATACATATATATATATATATATATATATATATATATATATATATATATATATATATATATATATATATGCACACAATATCTGTCCCAACCGTAAGTTACATACCTAGTGACTAAAATACAAACATGTGTACATGGCATTGCATGTACATTGCACGCATAATTGCACAAAGGTAAGTTTGAACAAATAGCACGCACATTACATATTAGTGTTAGTAGTTTCGACAAAATCATTTATGACTATCTGAATTATCAAAAAGTTTGCGCAAGATGGGTGCACAGGTTAATGACTATACAACAAAAACAGCGATGAAGTCTGCACTGAGCTTTTCATGGGATATCAATATGATGTTGCTGTACTTTTAAATTACTTACTTTCCTCCGATAAGACTTGAGTTCACCATTTTACGGCAGAATCAAAGAGATGGAGTCTAGAGTAGCAAATATCGTGCGTTCAGCCGGTAAAATATTGACCACCGTCTTTGAGACAATGTAAGTGTCTTCTTGACCGCGTTCTTGAGAAAGCTACGTTCCGTGCGTGCTCTATACCCTCTCTTGCATACTCAGAAAGTCCAGTCTGCATCTCTTTCAAGAAGGAGAAACCGTTCAATAAGGGTTCCTTCGAAAAAATGCATTCCTTCACATCTACCCTATAGCCCTAATTTACCACTACGTGTTTGCCGTCCCTTTGATTACTGAAAGAGGCAACTGGTAGCTCATAATCTCGAGATAATGTTGATTTTGCCCAACCAAAACACTTCATAAATCTAATAGAAACATGTTGCAAAGAAGAGAACTTATTATTTCATCCCACAATGACAAACGTCATGCTCTTCTAACACAAAAAGGTGATCAAAGCTAAACAATTTACGACACGAAATTATAGGTTGTGTGTGAAGTAAAATATTTACGCATAACTCTGTAATAGTTTGAATGCACACAAGTGCTGTACACGGTAGGTATACGTAGCGTGCAGTGGAAGCGGACGAACTAGCAAGAGTCGAATGAAAAAACCCTTTCATGGGATCCGCACCAGTAAACGGAATTGCAATTGGCATGGATAGAAAGGAGATGCATGTAGGATTCACAAGTAGTCGTAAATAACAAGATATTTCCGGAAAACCTTAATATGAGACTAACAACGTTCATTACACAAGTGAAGTAGAATTAAATCAGGTACGGAAAACGTCATGATCCACTACCACATGAACAAGCAAGTACACCGGGCCGTGCTGCATATTTATTTCGATACCACTTTTTTTAAATCCTGAAACCTTAAGGAAAGTTTGCCTACTTCATGCGTGCAATTCAAAAATCTATTTAAAAATGCATGGTATATCATGTAAAATTAAGACACCTTATATATTTCAAGATAATTTTAAAAAGTAGGTGAACTTAATGAAGATATATGAACTTAAACCGATTTTTTTTATAGTTGTTGTTTATATCAACGCATATGTTTTTTCTAAACAGAAATGGTCATAATAATGTTTTATAATACTTTATATCACGATTTCACTGACACTGGTAGAACAAACACTGTCGAATATAGTTAAAGAAATGTATACGTGGCTTGAAAATAGAATAGAATCACAATAATGTACCCTTCGTATATTTTTAATTTTAACTATTACAATAACGTAAATTATTGTATTGCTGTGGTAATTTAACATATTTAATTGATAACGTATTTACTTTAAGGCTTTTCTTTACTAAAATAAAATACAGTGCAATAGAATTAGATTTCATAGTTGGCTTTATACGTTTATCAAACTGTTGTATTAATAAGAGGCTTATATTTGAGTTTGAAATTTTCATATTTCATAAATTTATTTTGACATCTTAAATAATTCTTAAAGATATTATTTTTTACTGAAGACGATAACTATAATTGTTATAGAAACGTATAAATGTATATATATATATATATATATATATATATATATATATATATATATATATATATATATATATATAGATATATAAAAATACACTATTCAGTATCCAAAGGATAAGTGTTTTAATTATGTGAGATAATCGTGAAAGGATTTCATAAAACATTAGTTGCTCAAATTGTAAACAGTGTTACTGTAAATTACATTGTCATGTTCATTGGCTCTACAAACATAACAGAAATACATGTACATAGCGCAGTTTTATGTCGAAACAAGGGCATTAAAAGATGCATTATGTTTTCAGATTGAAATTGAAATGTTTGTTAATTAATTAAAAAATATTACAATTAAATAATGGAAATTAAAAGTAATCCGCAATTCGCATCCTGATACAGAAATACAAATGTTTTCATTTACCCAGTACTATGCGAGAACCATTCTATCGTCCAGCATCCCTTTATTGAGCACTGTATGGTTTTTCTTTTTCCCGATGAGTGGAACACTCACTTATAATCCCAAAGGTCTACGCGTATTAACGTTAAAACGACTCGATGCAAGCGTTTCTGCACATATCTAACATTTAAGGTTCTCACTTTCACATAAACTTGTACTGTTCTATTTCGCGAAAAGTTCCTGTCATCAAGCTATTTACATAAATTTATTTAGCGTATATACTTCGTAAAACTATTTTATTAGAAAGGGGTTAAAATTTCACGTTTCTTTCTTTATGGTGAATTAATTGAACTCGTTTGAACGTCGATTTTCTAACGTTATAATGTAATATTACTCGCGGTTAACAAGTCTATCAATAACATCTATACTTTTCAAAGGAAAACGACGATTGGAAAACGTGCTTTAAACTTTTTTGCCTAGGTAATTAAAAAGACTTGTGCATGCCACGTTGTAATTATGACCTTCACCAGTAATTCGTGGTTTAAAAAACTCACTACGTCACTCAATGTTATGGTAAAATCACATGGTGTTAAAATAGACTGTAAAAATTAACCGCACATAATCTTGTTTTGCAAAACGTTCGCGTTAAGTTAGTCCGAAGACTATCAATCTTTTAAAGAAATTTCTTTTTACACCAACTGTCGTAATCTAAATTTGAATTCGACTAATAATCACTAGGCCTATATTAGATGCAGCGAGTGATGTTACCGCACCCTCGATATGCAATCAAGAGGTCCAAAACTCTTTTAATTTGACCTTAATTGTACAAAGAATAGTAACTGTGCTTATGAAACAAAGCTTATTTTATATATCTGCAAATACATAGGGTTGTGTCGTAAGAATTTCAACCCGATACTATAATAAAATGCGCAAGTCCGCCATATGATTACATTCTGGAAAATTATAAAATCCTTATCGAAACTTCGTTTTGGATTGTAGTATTCACGCCATATTATATTAAAAACTTAGAGAGACAGTATACCTTGTTTTTAGGAGTGCGCACTACACTTTGTACAAAAATATTGAAAGTTTCATTGTTATTTGACACTTATAAATCTCCAAAACATTCCGCTTGTGATGAAATTTAATTTCTACAAGAGAAATCTCATTTAACGACCATAATCTGAAGCAAAGTTGTTTTCAAAATTAATAATTAAAAAGATAAATTTTGTTTAAAAATTTATCTTGAATACAAAATTCGTTTAATGTTCATTTTGTTCATTCTCGGTTCAAATATTATTATTTAACATGAACCGGGGTAACTTAGGGTTAATAATTATTCAGGTTTTTCTATAATAAATCTTGAATTTATGTGAATAATTGCTTTTAACTTGTAATAAAAGTTCCAAGATTTACTTATCACAATTTAGGCACATAATTGTTTTGTTTATTATGTAAGCTGATATATTGTAAAGTATCTCAAAGTAACCAGTAACCCCGGAATTCGGTGTAACTTTGGTACACAGGCTCTTTATATGATCCTTTCAACCGTAGAAGTATGTATCCCAAAGATGGGCGTTTCGCTTAATTAGCAATTAAAATTGAAAAACAGAAATACATATATGAAAATGTAAACTTTCACCATTAACACTCATAATAAAATACTTATCCTTTTTGGGGTTTTTTTAATGGTGTATTTTAAATTATAAAATATAAACGTTTCGATAACACTTACAGTTATCTTCGTCAGTAGTAATATTTGTTAAAAATTATTAAAGATGTTGTAAACAATTTTGTCAAAGTTGAAATACATAGTTTGCCATATTTTGAATGCAGGAATTGGGAACAAAGGACAAAAAGGAAACACTAAAAAACTCCCAAAATATTATTCTATGCTTTATTGCTTTATAACAGCCTTGGAGAAATAATTTTAATTTATAAACTGTTACCAAAACATGAACTTACAAAAAAAAAAAAAAAACTGGGAAACAAATAATCAAGGTTTATCCCATGAATTCAACTTATTTCTAGAAAAAACTTAGAAATTCTCATGAAACACATTTCATGCAACATAGTTTAATTCAGGAATACCGATGTCCTCGGAGTTCAGGTTCTTTTGTTGGCTTTACTATTTCCTTATCGACATAAAACACTTCGACTTTGCGACATGGCCATTCCCATTGTTTCCCATAACGTCTCAAGACATTTGTTCTTAAGAACTTTTGTTATTTGCTCAGGATAATATTATTGGAAATAACCAAAATGTAATCTCCAACATTTCTGGTGTTCTCAGAACATGCAAGTTGTTGGGCTATTCCTGATACATTAGAGTCATCCGAAAGTTCAGGATTTTAAGGGCTAGTATCACTTTCTGCGCTCTCATCTGTACTAGTATCTGGATGATTCTTTGGCCTTTTTGGTCTTTTGTGTTGTTTCTTAGTCAATGGTACACTATTGTTAGCATCCGAACTCTCAGAAGACCCTTCTTGGATGCCTGTGCTTTAGATTTTAGATATGGAGGGCTGAGAATAGTCGACAGGCTCAGTGGTGACTGGATGCTTCTTGACGTTTTTGCGTTAGATGTTCAAGAAGGCTTTGCCGAGCGACAGCTTTAATTATAGCGTCATCAGCAACAGCATTACCACACAATCTTTTTAAAACGACCTCCCTATTTAAATAGTAAATTCCGCATTTTCTAAACCCTGCTTTGAGATCCCAAGCACCACGATCTTCCAATTCTGCCAAAGAGGTTTTTAAAGCCGAGAAAATGTTTCCTTTGGCATGCCATGAAACGATTTCCTTCGGCCATGTTTTTCAGGATTTGTCTCCAGATTCCCTTCACAGGGCGGAAATAGGCTACATCCAGAGGCTGGAGGAGAAGTGTTGTATTGGGACGCAGTGCAATGAATCTTATATAATTCGCACAGCCTTACCAACTCCATATCTAGGTGGGAACCGAAGTTGTCTTCAATCAAAATTTTAAGGAACCATCTTTCATCCAAAGTCTCTGAGCTTTGTAATTGACACATACTGGAGCAAGCACATTTCCACATATCATAAGGGAAGTACGCGCTTTTGAAGAAGTGCTAATCTTTTCTGGATACTTGGTCCCTTCCTAGTAACTATTTTTGTTCGGCCTGGGATATCGACGAGATTTGTCTCATCGTAATTGTAAATATTAGCTGGAGGGGCTCCTTCCAGTTCAGTTTGTAGATTATCAGAGTATTCATTAAGTATTACATCAGTTGCTGCTAGTGCATGAGTAATATTGTGTGACAATCTGCTCTGCGCTTTAAAAATAAGTTAACTCAATCGGGACCTGGATAATTGTTTTTAAAACAAGGAACCTTCCTTGTTTATCTAAGTAAAACTTGACAATAATTTTGAGATCTTCACCTCTTAGTGGAAAACCAAATGCAGATAATTAAGTATCCAAAAAATGACTCTTCTTCTTGATCTATAAAGACCTTCGGTTTTCCAGGCACGATTTCAATGTAGTTTATTCCACAATTTATTTTTTGATATTTGGTATTTTTTGGCAGTGTTTTGAAGAGAAATCAATTTGCTTCTAACTTTTCAAGAACCTGTTGTAACTTATCTTGGTTATAGTTTTTATAATTTCACGCACCGAGTATGAGTAGTATGTTTCGGGGCAGTATTAGTCTGAGGAGAAAAAAAAAACACTGTAAAAAAGTCTACATTGCATTGCCAGTGTAATTTTGGTACACAACTTCTTTTAGATTTGTCCTTTGACATGTACCAAAGTAACCTTTGCATGCTATGATTTTTTAAACAAATCTAAATAATTCTTTTCAATGTACCGGGCGGAGGTCGGCTGTATATGAGAAACTAGGCATCGCACAGTTTTGGGGAAATTTATAGTAAAAGTAACCGAGAGAAATTGCTAGAAATTAGTTTCGAAGTTCCTGCAATGGCCGCTAGGGGGCGTACACGAACACCAACTTAGAAAATCCGCATTTTCACTTAAATCGGTGTTATCAGGATATGTCCACAATAGTTTTATTATAAGCCTACAAACATTTTATTTTTTTAGCATTTTTCTCTATTTTGCTAAATGAGAGGAGGGAGAGAGAAAAAATGTCATAACTTCTTTTTAACTCAACCGATTTTAATAAACTAAATCTCGTTGAGAGAGGCTTCTTGGGTGCTTCTAAAAAAGTATTAACATTGTCGTTTTAGTTTTATTTTTGTAGTCGATAGACGGCGTTTTGTGACAAACTCGAAAATTTTTGCAATTTTCCCAAAAATTTGAAACGTAAGGATATAACTAACTCACGAAAAGAAGCGTGAAAAAATATAGAAGGTTTTGAAAACCACAAGTCAATATTTTCTTTCGTTACAAAGATATGAATAAAGATAGATGTAAAAATATATTTTACAAATAAGAGAATCAGAGAACACATTTAACAGTCATTAATTTTAAAATTTATTAATTATTAAACTATTGAAAGGATAGGAATAAAATTTAATATACTAAATGTCCGTTGGAGGGCGTATCTTTAATTTAGAGTGAATAATAAAATCAATTTCCTTTTTATAATGTTTGCGGCCTTATAAAAGAATAATGTTATAGAAGTGTTGTGTGCAACGGGCCTAATACTGAAGAACTAATGACGCCCCAAATGGTCAATTGTCACCCGCACTGTTTAATACAGAGCCGCAATCTCTCACGCAAAAAGTAGCAGTCTAGTAAAAACAAGCAGGTCTTGACATGCCAAAATAATATCAAAAAAATAGCCACTTAAATATTGTTTTGTATCAAAACAATATTTATATATTAAAGTTTTTCGGATATGATTAACGAACGGTTGATTTCAAAATGCCGTTAAAAAATGAACTAGCATTTTATACGCACGCTGTATATTTTGAATACATGAAGAATTCAACTGTTGCTGCAAGAGTTTATCCGTCGCGATATCCAGAAAGGCATCGTTACTAGAAAAGAGTTTTTGAACGATTGAGGCGGTGTTTAAGAAATACCAGAAGTATTCATATTCCATCTGTCCTAGACGTGGTAGAGACCGTACCGAGGAAAATATCATAAACGTACTAGAGTATGCAGGATTTAATCCGCACGGAAATACTAGAAATATTTCTAACGGCTTAGTCACTGTCCACACTACCGTCAAACGAATTTTAAAATACTATGGGTAGGTACCTAGAAAACATAATGCCCTGAAATATGTACCTTGTTTTATTAATCTAGTTTAATAAAAAAAGTTTTATTTCAAATTGAGGCTACGCTCCTACCATGCAGTTCTTAACGCTCCACGATTTTGATAGTACTGATTATTACCATTGGCTGCTAAACATGGTAGCTCAAAATCCCAGACTATTTTTAAATATACTATGAACTGCTCAGGGTACTTTTAGCAGCGATGGTACGTGAGTTTGCATAACATGCATTACAGGTCCCAAACAAATCCTCATTGAATGAAAGAGGTGCAACATTAAAGCAGGTGAGGAGTAAACGTTTGCTGCGATATATTGGGAGGAACCATTTATATTTAATGAGACACTGATTGGTAAAATTTACTTTAATTTTCTGACCAACGAATTACCAGTTTTTTTAGAAAATGTGCCATTAGAAACACACCAAAACACGTTTTTTTTTAGTATGATAGGTGTCCAGACCATTTTTCGGCAAATGTCCGTCAGTTTTTGGACAAAATATTTCTTAACAGGTGGATAGGAAGGATGAGTTCATTTCTGTGGTCAGCCAGGTATTTATATTAATAGAAAAAAGTTTCAATTTTTAGGTCACCTGATCTTACCTGCTTGGATTTTTATTTTTGGGGAAGGTTGAAGGATATTGTTTATTTAACCAAATCAACCACCAAGGAGATATGGTAGAGTGAATAAGGAACGGCATTCACCGTATTCCAATGGCAGAAGTAGAAATTGCTGTTTTGTCTACGCGTGAGAGATTGTAGCGCCATATTCAGCAGAACGGGCGACAATTTGAACATTTGGGACGTTATTAGTTCGTCAGTACTATGACTGTTGTACACCATTCCTTAATAGCATTGGCTCTTTTCAGGGCCACAAATAATATAGGAAGTAAATTTATAATGCGGCATAATAATTTAAAACATAAATGTTATTATCCGCTCTAAATTAAACATACGCCTTCTGAGGGATATACAAAATACTAGGTTTTGTTCGTATTGCTTCTATTGTTTAATAATTAATGAATTATAATAATATTAATGATAGTTAAACGTATTCTCTACTTCTGTTGTAAAATGTATTTTTACATATATTTTTATCCATATCTTCGTAACGAAAGAAGACATCGAGTTGGGGTTTTCACCAATTTCTCTATTTTTTCACACCCTTTTCCGTGAGTTAAAAATAATTATATCCTTACATTTAAAATTTTCCAGAAAACTGCAAAAATTTACGACGCCATCCACCGACCAGAAAAAACAACTAAACCAGCAATGTTAATATATTATTCGAAGCGCCCAAGAAGCCTCTATCAAACCAGGCAGTTTTTTAAAATCGGTTGAGTTAAAAAGAAGTTGACATTTTTTTCAAGTGGATACTTATTTCTTCCTCCTCCCCTTATTTAACAAGAGAAAAATGCTAAAATAATGTTTCGAAGATTATGTTGTTTTAAAATAAAATGTTTTGGACACATCATAGTAATTTTTCTAGGTCACTTTTATTATCAATATTTTTTCCCGAAGCTGTGCGATGCATAGTTTCTCATATACAGCCGGCCTCCTCTCTTAATGGACCAACCGGTAAATAAAATATTTTGCTATTTTGTCAATACTAATCTAGAATATGACTACTTAAAATTTACTTACCAGAAGTAAAGTATTTGCGTCAGTTTTGGCTACACAATACAAAATTTACAGATGATTGGAAAACACCTATTTGCAGCTGCCTGCATTAAACTTGAACTACTCTTGACAGAACTAACGCTGTGTTGTCACTTCACAATTTTGCTGCTTGTTACCTTATTTTGAATATTGAGTAGTAAAACGTCTTTCAAGATTTAACCTTTCTCTAAAGCAAAATGTCGGAAAAAGCAATAACCAACACACGAAGTAACTTGAGTCTACGGTACGGTACTAAACCCTAGAGTTAAAATATTAGTGGCGTAATTCTTCACGAGTACCGTTAAAACTTGAATCGGAATCTATACTTTTAGTTTTACACACTACCTTGCTTCATTCTTTTTTTATAACATCTTCAATTTCTATTAATTTAATCTTATTAGCCACCATTCCTTAAAACTCTATGTACTGATCTGGATATATTTTAAATAACTATGTAAGATTTCAGCGCTTTCTAATAACGGACAAAGATTTAGCAGTCATATACATACACACGCATAAACAGGTATGGACAAATATTATCACGGGTCTGACTTATAATAAGTAAAACAAAGACAGTACAATCAGTTCTCGTGCTAAATGAGATAGAACACACAACAAACTAAAAGCGCTGATGCCATACATGCGTCTTTTGAGTAGGCCAGTATCAATGAGACATTTAGTTGCTACTGTCAACGAGAATTGAAAATCAGTGTTTTTGCGAGTCCGACACAATACTCATGTATTCCACTGAAGAAAAAATACAGATTATAAAACATTATTATTAATTTTATTAAATACATAAATAAAAAGTTTACCTCGAGTAGGATTTGAACCTACGACATGTACTTTGCTACAGTACCGCGCTACCCGTCTGCGCCATCGAGATTCAAGCCCCAATCGATGCAAATTTTGTCTTTATGTATGTAGAACTGATGTGAATTCTAAATATAATTAGATTACAATCAAATTACTTATGTTAATGGAATGTGAGCCTGCAATATCACAAGGATTCATAACAAAACGTATAATAAATACAGATTATTAAGCTTGATTATTCAGGAAGCACTGTACAGTGCATCCCATTTTGGTTGAGACAGCCAAGTATCTCGGTTATTGTTGAAGATAGAACCTTGCGGTTTTCGCGGTCCTGCGACACTTTTTGTGAAACTCAAGATGTCCTGAACGGATTTTTCCTAACTTCCTTCGTTCATAAGTTACAGGGCGTTTTTGAAAATTTACACTTTTTGGACCCCCTCCATATCTACGAAGTTTCTCAGCGATTATGTCAAATTGAAATAAAGAATTTTATGTAGAATTCAGAGGCGTACTCAATTTTTTTTTTCGGGATATGGTTATGGAGATACGACTCAAACTTATGATTTTTTCAATGGAACACCCTGTATTTTATCACCTCATTAAATTCTTTTTTTTTCCTTCAATACAAAAAAAATTCAAATTGAAGAAATACTACTTGTGATTTTTCCATAAAAGGAACAAGAACAATACTAACACTAATTCACAAAACACAAACACAAAACGTAGGTAACTAATAGCAACAAGTAAATAGTAATAAAAAGTTCATAATGTTGAATAAGCAACTAATTAAATATTTACTCATACTGTTTCATTTCGAAATTATTCGGTAACTTATTCATTAAATTGTTCAAATTGATGCCCATTTTCCCTAACACATAATTGACGCAATTTCATAATACGTCTTAATGCATTTAAAATTATGAAAGGACGATTTTGTAAATTCTGGAAAACTGCCTGTTTTTGCACGATGTTCTTCAATATTATTGTGCCTCTTACCGTATATTTTATTTTTCAAAAAAACCCCACAAAAAAAAGTCCAGCACTGACAAATCAGGTGACCTAGCAGGCCACCTAATGGGTCCATTCGTTCCAATCCAATGGGCCTGGAAAGTTTCTTCTAAAAACGGCACAATCAACCTCGAATTGTGGGCAGGGTCACCGTCTTGTTGGAAGTAAATGGCATTAAGATAGGCGAGGGGAACATTCTTCCGGAATTCTGGTATCACTTCTTCTAAAATTGCCAAGTACCTATTCGCGTTGAGAGCCCCTTCAAAAATGCGGTATTTTATTGATGTCCCCAATAAGAAACAGGCTACATTCAAAACCAAACCGACCCTGTTGTTGTTGCTCAAAGATTAGGTGTTGGTTTTCATCTTACCAGTGCCTTGTATTTTGCCTGTTAAATAAACCGGCACTGCTTATATGGGCTTCGTCTGACCATATGACTTTACTCGCAAAATTATTGTCCCTTCGAGTGTGTTTCAAAAACCAATTACAGAAATTCACACGTCTCGCTGCATCACCAGGGTATAAATGCTGGACAATATTCACTTTGTAGGGTTTCAATTTGTGTTTTTAAATCCGTTGTACCCGTGATCGGGGAACACCAGTGTCATTTTCTAACTTCGTACAAGAAGTCTGAGGAGAGACACGGACGCTGGCTAAGACATTTATTTCATCCACTTCCTTATTTTCCTTGTTATACGTCTTGGGTCGGGAATACGCACCATAATTTAGTAGATTATTCTTTAGTCGAAATATCGTTGCTGGACTAGGTTAACGCCTCTCTGGATATCTAACGTTTTAAAAATAATATGTCATATAATGTCTTATTGTAAATTACTAGTTTACCTGTTTAAATATAATTCTAATGCTTCGTCAACATTTTCATGGCATTGATTGAAAGATTGTTTGATATTATACTTTTCGTTGTTATATTATAAAATTTCAGAAATTAACAAAATCGCCAAAGACAAACACAACAAAACGCATCAAAATTTATCATCATGACAGCAGATGTGCTGATTTCTCCACAGTCACTTGATAAAACAATGCTCCAAAATTCAACAACAGTGTTTGTAGCATCCATGACCTACTATAAAAAAATCACAAATAATAATCCCTGTAGTAAAACTTTGAAATCCATGGCACTCTATTAAAACTCAATGTTTTAGTAATTTTGGAGCATTTTTGAAAACTTCATGTTTATATATTATATATCATTTCGAAGGAAAAAAAAAATAAGTAGTTTAATGAGATAATAAAATACTGGTTGTTCCATTAAAAAAATCATAAGTTTGAGTCTTATCTCCATAACGATGCCTCGAAAAAAAAATTGAGTGCGCCCCTGGATTATACGTAAAATTCTCTAGAGACAAGTTTTCAATTTGACATTATCGCTGACAAACTTCTTAGATATGGAGGGGATCCAAAAAGTGTGGATTTTCAAAAACACCCTGTAATTTATAAACGAAAGAAGTTAGGCAAAATCCGTTCAGGCCATCTTGAGTTTCACAAAAAAGTGGCACAGGACCGCGGAAACCGCAAGGTTCTATCTTCAACAACAACCGAGATATCTGGATGTCTCAACCAAAATGGGATGCACTATACAGGTTTGGTTTTTCCTTTGAAAAGAGGCCAATTCCATCAGAAAGTACGATTATGCGTACTGTTTGCACATTTGAAAGGTGTGGATGTTTAAATAATTGTAGAAAATGCAGTAGCATTGATGGTAATGATGGTGAGCATCCTGGTAACTTAAACGAAGAGCGCGAACTCCAAGAAATTGCAGTGCGTAGTTTAGCAGAAACTAATTTCCCGTGCAATAGTACAAAAATTGCTGAAGAAATGAATGCTGAACCAAGAACAGTTCGCAATATCTTAAAAAGGAATCAATTCCGTTGCTATACTACACAAGAAATGTTTCCAGAAGATCATCAAAAGCGTATGGAATTTTGTGAAGATATGATGAATCGGGCTAATGAAAACGACAAATTTATTTAAAATATTTTGTTTACCGACGAGTGTTCTTTTAACATACATGGCCATCACAATCCGTCTGTCGCTGTTGGTTACTCTCGGCAAAATAAACTCATTAGTATTCCTTACCGGACACAAAATTAATATGTGGGCAGGAATTTTAGGCAATTCCGTACTTGGTCCATTTTTTATCAACGCCCCAATATAAATTTTGATAACATTTGGTATCAAGAAGATGGCTGTCCTGCTCATACTGCAATAAGAGTTTAACAGTTTTTGGAAACTACGTTCCCTAACCGTATTATTAGAGTGCTATCGCGCCGAACGACTCTTTTGTTTGGGGATACATGTCCCAGCAAATTTATGGGCACAGACATGAACGTGCTAACAATTTCAACGAACTTCGTGTCAAAATTACAGACTCTTTAAACAGCATCACCCAAGAAATGTTATAAAACATCCGAACTGAATTTTATCATACATTGGGTTACTGCCTTGCGCAAGGTGGAGGTCTCTCCAAAAATCTTATAAACTGTATTCTGTTCATTTTGAAAAACAGTTGGTTTTTCAATAAGAATTATAATGTTAAAGTTAAACCTTAAACTTAAGTTATACTATCAATGTAAATGTTAACGTTCTTGTTTGTAGCTCTCGTAAATTTCTTCTAGGTTCTTCTTACGAGTAGTAATCGAACTATGTCATAAATTCGAAATTATAATAAACTTCAATGTTTGAGGTATTATCATTTAATGTTTAATTGTACAGCATTTATTTAATAGTTTCAAAGAACACGCGATTTTTGAACATCATCTTAGTTGCTTTGGTTTCATAAGAAATGTTGAAGCTAGGTTGACTTAAGTAGTTCATATTTTGTGCCTACATGCAAATGTACAAGTGGCAACATCGGTAAAGTTATGTTTCTCTCACACTCATATAATGTTTATTGTGTTTCTTTCTAGCTTATTATAAGTTAGGCCCGCAATAATGTTTTTCCATACCTGTATACACCCTTTTCATTTTCCGGAAACCAGTATGTAAGGCACGTGGATATCAAACTCGAATTGTCTGTTGCAGTTCAATCGGTCAAGTTTTTGATCAATAACAATAACTTCCTTGCTGATGGATAAGTTAACTATTAGAAAGGACAAGCATTGAAATATCGACGCCCACATCTAATAATTTTGTTTACCAAACGGTTTTATTACACTCGTTCAAAGTAGGTTAAATGTTGAAGTAAACAAATCAGTGCAAAGGGTAGTGGAGTATGTAAAATAGAATTTAAACACAAACAACGCACACCAGTTAATGAGAGCGGAAAAGTACATCATGGCTATAGGTATTAAATCATGTCATGATAGGCGTAAGACGTTTTAACGACTCAACTGAAATTACTTTCTTCGATTCTAAAAATGTTTCCGAATTCTAAAATAAAATGTAATTAATTAATTGCAGAGTACCTTAATTAAATATTCTATTACTTTTATTACTTTAATTGCTAATGCTTCGTGATTGTTATACACTACATCCTGTTTTATTATTAACTTTAGCAATAATTTATTTAAACCAAAATCTTCAACCTGAAAACGTTCGTATGTTTGCAGTAAAATAATTCAATAAAAATGCTTTTCGTTCAGTAACTTCGTTTTAAAAAATTAAATCATATCTACACTTATAAAATATGAGAGTATAAATACGATAAATATAGGGATGAAAATCCGACTTCTTATCCCATTATTTCACTTTGCGCCCTTACATTTCGCACGAGCACAAATTCCATTTGCACAATCAATACCTTAACAACCTGAGTTTGCAATTTATGTATGTTCCTTTCTTCATAATTGCCTTAAGTAAGTGCTGTAAACGTCTAGAACGTATTTGCATAAGCATGTATTGTATTTATCACTATCATAAATGCGAAACATATGTTTCACTCTATCTTCAAAAGGTTTTAAAGCTGTTAAACCTTATATTTATTAATACCCAAATCTGTAAGTGTGAATTATTTATGTGACATTCGTAGCACAAAATCCTAAAGTAACGAAGTGTTTCATATTCCTACATAACTTAGTATTTTATTTACAAGAATACATACAAGAACAAAAAAAATCAGCCGAATTCTGACAATTCCCTCATTTACGTATGTTCCCATTCTTCAACAACTAATTGATGTTTAAATGTCACGTAAATAACTAATTATTCATGTTTGGTTATTATACAGGGTGGTCAAAATAGGAGGGGGTGGAAGATTGTACAAAGACGAAATAAGTTCGAGAAATGATTTTTGGACCACGAGTGGATATATAGGTACTACATTTTAAAAATATTTTTGATCATACAGGGTGTTTCATGTTATTGAAGCAAACTAAACACCCTGTATATTATTACATTTTTGGAAAGCCCATAAAATACGGTCGCCGCCATTGATTTGTTAGGCGACTTTTGTTTATTTTAAAATGACAAAAAAATTTTGGTCGTCCTGTAGTATTTTGAAATATCTTAATTTTCAGATTTTTTTAATAATGTACAGGGCGTGTCACTGTTTGTAAAAACAACTTTTTTTTAATTTTTTAAATAGTAACCCCAATGATGTTTATGACATTCGATGCTTTGTTTGATATTCCTTCTTTTTCATCAAGCATGTCATGTACCTAAAGTTAATAATTTTCAAAATATTTTCAGTTTATTTGTGAAATTGCAATTGTAATATAAAAAGAGTGGAAATAGAGTTATTAAGATGGCCATTAGATTGTAGCTTCTTACTAAAAAATAGTAAAGACAAGAGTTAATATAGCAATTACAAATGGACTTAATGAATTACTTTAAATTTAACAAGTTTTTTTGAACAAAATAAATGCATAAAACACTGTTGCTTCTAGGCAAATTTAAATCTGAGTAGTAGTCGGACACCTTCGGCCGCCATATTGGATTTTGACGTCATAAGGATGCCCCACGTGGGAGACCATATTTTTCACCCTTATTTTTTATGGTTTCTTTTCGGAGGCCTTTTTCAACCCCTAATTATTTTTGTTTTTACTCGGTCACGTGTAAGACGCGTTTTTTTCACCCTAATTTTTTAGGGTTTCTTTTTCGGAGACCCTTTTCATCCCTAATTATTTTTGTTTTTACACACTCACGTTTGAGACCGTATTTTCCACCCCTATTTTATAGACGCCCACGTGTAGGACGCGTTTTTTCTACCCCTATGGTTCCTTTTCGAGGGTCAACGCTAATTAGAGCCTTTTTGACAGTAATTTGTACTTACTCACGTGAGAGGTGTATTTAGGTCTTGAGCTTGGTGTTGGACTTGGGGTTGGTCTTGGACCTGGAGTTAGTCTTAGGGTAATTTTTGATGGACAGCTTTAACCCCAATTAAGGTCCTTTTGGTTGTATTAAGAGCAGTGCCCCTGGAGGTTAGGCAAACGCACACGCATACAATGTTGAAAATAGCATAATTACACTAACAAGATATTATTATTAAAATTATCGATCCTATTGTTTTTTTAAAATGGTCATACGCTGTTGGGTACGTTCGCATGATCTTTTACCTATACGATAAATTTATTTATACGTTGTATTTCTAATAAGGAGGTTCTTGTAAGACACGTGTAGGGCTTCGCAACTTGTTCTTGGGCCTTCGCCCCCTGGCTGGAGATGGTATGGGAATCCTAACCTTATAACACAAGTGTAGAGCTTAGCCCCTATCGTGGCCCCCTTGGTGCAATTAGATAGTTGATTGTATGTAGTTGTAAACAATATTGTTTTGACTAAAAGTCATTATTGGAAACGCTGCTTGCTATGTGGAGTCCATAGAGTTACGTTTAATTAGCGTTTTGACAGATGTATCTATGATAAGGTCAGACTTGCATGTAAAATAATATAGAGGTGAAACTAACTAGCTAACGTGTTTTGCTGTTACACGCATCACAATATTGAAGATTCTGTTTATGTATTAGAACACGTACTACAGTCTCAAAACATAATGCAGATAAATTTGAAGGAAATGAATACAACTTCTGCGAACGAACTAAAAGCATTTCCAAAGCCGTGCTGAAACCAGTTAATTTAGGGATAACCCCATGTCGATGTAATAATAGTGTCTGATAAAAAACTGTCAGGGGTTGTTAGCTGCTTTATAGTTTGTTACAATATAATCGTTCAAGGTGAAGATGATGAGGTGATTGTATCTCAAAATCTCGATGGTGGTGAGGATCTCTATGAAATTTCAAATAAAATTAGATTACATCACTCTTATTTCAGCTTATAAATTTTAAAGCGTTTAGTTAACATTGCTATTAATCTCAACTGATAAAAATCCATATAACGTGAAGTACATGTGTGTGTGTGTGTTAGCAAAATTTTTAAAATGTTTGTAAGTATTTTGAATGTAAATTTTGTAAGTACATCATAATTGCTAAACACGAGTAGGAGTAATCAGGTTTTGTGTATTACTTTCTAAATTAGTTAATGATCGGAATGTAATAGCTAGTTTATATCCAACCATTCACAAAGCGTGTTTAGTGAGACTACATGTGGACACATTGAATAAAAAATATTTCAGCTCAACATATGGTTACCATTATTAGAACAACTGAAGTAAAAAACACTTCTAAAAGTAAGCGTATTATTTTTAATATATATATATATATATATATATATATATATATATATATATATATATATATACATATGTTTTTACCTGATATTGCTAACAAAAATGTCGATAAAGATTTTTAAAATGTATTATTACTCTTACAGGATGACGTCATAAGATCAGCTCTACAAATAGTTGGTACGTATTCGTGGATTTTAAACTTGTAGCTATTGTTAATTCTCGTATAATAATAAAACCATTAAAACCTTTTGCCTTTTATGTCCATTATATCAGTTTGATATTCTTAAAAACATGTTAACTCAATTTAACTCTATGTTATACATAAGTAATTATTACTTTCTGGTTTTTTTAATGGGGTTTTTATAACAGTTAACGAACACGTTTCTATGAAACAGTTTTGTGTGTATGTAATTGAACATGCAAATAAATCAGATATAATTTTCCGAATGTATAGGTGGTGCCTGTTTAGAAAGGCAGAATCTGTCTATACATAAAGCATCATTGCGTTCGGGTAGAAATTATTTATTATTTCACGTCATATTTAATTAGACTTTAATGCATTCAATTTATGGACTGTAATCTGGTTTCCTCAAACTGTAAGACATAATTTCGGTTGATTTGATCGAGCATGATTTGTTTGAGATTGATTGATTAATTAATTAATTGATTTGTTTGTGTGTGTGTGTGTGTGTGTGTGAGGAAGAGCCTAAAGAGAGAGAGAGACAAGATAGAGCAAGAGAGAGGTGTGCATTATCAACTTCTATTTAAAATCAATTTTAACTCAAAGGGGCCAGGAGTCAGACCCTGATACAAGTCCTGCCGTACAAGGCTAGGGCCTCCTTATTAGAATACAGTTTTGTATGACGGGGCGAAGGCCTACAGCTGTAAGATTAAGTTAAAACTCGCATTAAGGCGCCACGATACTAAGCTACTTGTCTTATAAGGTTAGTTATACCATCTCAGCCAGGCGAAGGCCCGAGAACAAGTTGCAAAGCCCTACACGTGTCTTAAAAGAACCTTCTGATTAGAAATGCAACGTATAAATAAATTTCGTATGTTAAAAAATCTGTAGATAGGCATTAAAATAAATGTAATAATTTTAATAACAATCTCATTTGATAAAAATACGCTAATAAAGTAATATGGGGAAATACAGTCAATTTTTCCCGCACGTGATTATTACCTAATCAATCCTTTAAATGAGTTTTATATCATTCAAATATCTGATAAACAAGCTCTAATAAATGTTAATAGTAGACACAGATTAAATAAACTATCTTTTACATCTAATGATTATTTGCGCACCCTTATCAGAATACAGATTTAAGATCATCTTATAAGGGCAACAGATTAGGATCGAGAATTTTCCCCGGGTTAAGAAATATAATTAATTAATAAAAAATGATCAACAAAAAACAACTCCTACACGTAGGCATGAAAAAAATCAAAAAGGCTTTAATCAGGGTTGAAATTCCCATCAAGGGTTGAAAAAGGCTCCTCAAAAAGAAGTCGTCACACAGCCCCAGTGCCCAAAGGCCAACTCCGGGTCCAGCCCCAGCTCCAAGACCTAGCCCAAATCCATGACCAACCCCTACATCTGCCCCTCACGTGAGCAAGTACAAAATTGCTGTCAAAAAGTCTCTTAATACAAAATTGAAATTCCATCAAGGGTTGACCCTCGAAAAGAAACCATAGGGGTAGAAAAACGCGCCCTACACGTGAGCGAGTAAAAAATAATTGGGGTTGAAAAAGGCCTCCGAAAAGAAACCATAGGGGTGGAAAATACGGTCCCCCACGTGGATGAGTAAAAACAAAGAGGCCGTAATTAGGGATGAAAAGGGGTTGAAAAAGGCAAAATGAAAGGTGGGTTTTCCCCAGAAAATCCAAGATGGCGGAAGGTGCCTGTCTACTACTAATCTGTCCTTAGTAAAGTAATCAATTTAATTATGTTCAGATCAACGATATCATTTTTTTGTAAATGTAAACGTATAAAGATGTCATGGAATTGTAGTTTCATACTAGAGTTTTAAATCAAGTTGTATTAATTTATAAAAGAAACTTTGGCGGTTCCTAAATATCTATCACTTACTAAGTTTTGAGATACTCTCAATTCTACTGTAAAAATTCGAATCTTCGAAAGTATTTTTAATTTATCTTTTTATCTATTGGCATTACCAAATTTGTCTTAATATTGTAAAATAACTGTAAACATGTACTATTTTTATATGCAATACCGTGTAATAAAATTAACAAATACAAATTACAACAAAACAAGAACAATAAAATGAAAAAGAAAAAAAGATCAAAAATCACTTTCTCATTAATTTCTCGAATGTTCTTCCCTCAACTTCAATACATTTATTAACACGTGGTACAACATTATTTTTCACTAACTTTAATGTCGGCCATGTGATATTTTGAAAATCATTTCTGATTCTTTCCTTCATATTTTCTGGCGTGGTTGGAATTTCTTTATCCATGTAATCTTTTACGCAACCCCACAAAAAGGAACTAGTGGGGTCAGATCAGGTGACCTCGGAGGCCAAGAAATGGGTCCTCCTTGACCTATCCACTGATTTTCTTTCCAGTGATTTAAAAATGTTCATCGACAGCACACTTATGGTAAAATGATCGCTAGCCACGCGGTCGGTGCGAGTTCGGTTCCCGGCTAATGCAATTTTTTTTTAACTATCAACAAACTTCAGTTTGACATTGTTGACCATACAAATTACTTCATTCTTTTACATGCTTTTATTTAAAACAAATAGATGAAGCATGGTTGATAAATCGATTTAAATATTTGAAAAGACTAAAAAGTAGAAAATAATACTGTGAAAAAGAAAGGTTTTTAAAAAGCACGCTTTTATTTACGCGTGGAAAGTGGAGTAAAATGTGAACAAAAATCATTACGATTGAAAATAAAAGAGTGGGGCGCTCATCTTATAAACATGTTACGGAGAGATATCAATTATGATGAGCGTCCCACGCTTTCATTTATAGTCGTAAAGATTTTTGATCACATTTTGGTGCAAAGAATAAAATTACTTTCTCCTTTTTAGTGCACATTCTACGCGTAAATAAAAACGTGCTTTTTAAAACAGTTTCTTCTTTCATAGTATTTTTTTAAATTTATTACAGTGTAATAACATCGTTCAGCTGGTTACCTGATCATTACTAATTAATACCATTAAAAGAAAATGTACAACGTAGCTTACATTATTTAGTCAAAACTAAAGTATAACAAGCTTCTGTTTCCTTACCTAGTATATTTTTCTTGAGCGTTTGCTAATTTTTAAACAAGAGGATATTACAAGATTTGTTTTTGCTTATTTGTTTAAATGTACTATATAATTGTATGTTTGATTTGGATATATATATGATATATATATATATATATATATATATATATATATATATATATATATATATATATATATCATCGCTGAAGAATTTTTTCCACGTATCAAGTGCTCTGTATCCTAGGTTCTCTGAGCAGCTGCCACCTCATTTACACAGGTTGTTTCATAAAGGTCGGCCACCGGCCACATCTCGCAAACAACTGGGCGTACAAATTTAGGAAATTTTTCTTATTAAAGAGGCCATGAAGAAATGCTGGAAATTATTTTAAATTCCGCATATTGCAGCAAGGGTGGCGCAATTGAAAAATAAATGTTAAAATTCTAATATTCCCAAAATAAGATATACCTTTGGTAACATCATTAGAAAGCTTAGACAATTCTGCATCATTTTCGTTTAAGGCTCATTTGTTTACCGACCATAATAGGAGATGGGGAGGAAGCTAATAAAAATGTAATCATTTAAATTGCTGTAACTTCTAAACGACTTAACGGATTTTGGTAAAGTTAAGCTTGTTTGAAAGAGAAAGGTAAGTACTTGTCGTAAATACTGGTACATAATAATTCCTAATAAAATTGCTAGAGGGTGCAATTTGTAATAATTTGTAATTTTACCCCTACCTAAATCATACGGTATAACTATGGCACGTTCATTTTAGAGTTATTGCCAAAAGAATAATTTTAAATGAGGAAATGATTATCCCCAAAGTTCCGTGTTCAAGCATTTCAACGCAAAGAATGGTTTTAACCGTTATGGCTATGTAGGTTTGTCACTCATTATTCCAGTGGCCCAAAAATCGGCAGGTTTCCATTAAGATAAATAAATCAGCTGTCAACTGATTTAATTTTGATAGATGTGTTGACAAACGTTTCTCCCTGGTTCCTTTTGAATTTCTCTTTACCTAATCAAAATTTGTGCTAGATCCTTCAAAAATGATATACCAATGCCAAGGTTTATCTTATGCTTACCATACATTTCGAATGTTTTCAAAATGCGCCTGTTACAGAAAGAGAATAATTATGCTACCCTATACCTTCAGGGCAGGCACTATACTAGAAATGTATTTCGGTGACTGGAAATACGTTTAACGGGAACGGAAAATTTCAGCTCCAACCATAAGACGTCCGATAAGGAATGAAGACAGGATTATAAGCGTTTTTCGGTACGTGGAAATAGATCTGCACATAAGCAGAGAAATTTCGATACATTTAGGTGTAAGTACCTTAAAAAACTTTCAACTGCATTTCTATCATGTAGTTTTACATCAGGCTCTACCAGAATTTGATTTTGATAGGCGACTTGACTTTTGATATTGGCTAAGCGATATGAGTCACGAAAATCCTCAACTCCTTCATTGGTTTTAAAAGCCATCTAAATGGTGAATCTTTAACCTTTGTAGAAAATGACGCACCTAACTTTTTAGAATATATTTATTTTCACGTTAGAACATCCATGTGATGGATGTCCAGCGCACTTTTTGCAAAGAGTCCGTGGTTTTTAAAATGTTGCGCTCTCAAACTGCGGAATCTTTTTTTTTTTAATGATTGTGGACCTGAACAGACTAAATTTGGCCTATCGTGCTAAAGCACCCAGGAACACTTAGGAGGATGGATAGAGGGATAATGAATTGCCAATAGATGCCTATGAACAGCTACCTTAAATTTTCTCATATCATAAGTGAGAGGAAACCAGAAACTAGGGAGATCATTCCAGAGTTTAGAAGCCGTGTAGAAAAATGTGGATTGCGCCCGTTTGGTACGACAAGTGGAGATGTGTACTGCATACTGATGATGTGAATGAGCGAACCGATTGTTTCTCGCAAAGATAGCGCGAGATATAATATAATTCAGCAGCACAATAGCCGTTGTAATAACGATAATACAAAGAAAGAACTGAAACCATCCTTCTATGCTCAAGGGACTGTATGTGAGAAGTTAAGAACGGGTCATTTATAAGCCTAATCGCTCTCTTTTGAATATGATCAACGATATTGAGAGCTTATTGGAGAGCACTAACCCAGAGGTGAGAATTATATTCCAGATGAGGCCGAATTTGGGCCTTATACAGCAGAAGGAGTTGTCGAGATGTAAAGTACTGCTTAGATCCGTACAAAAAGCCTATTTTACGAACAGCTGTTTTGGTAGCTGACAGAAGATGGTCAACCCATGAGAGATTTGAAGATACAGTCATACCCAACAGAGTAACTTAGCCATTCATACTTACAACAGGAAATGATCGATCTTTTTTGGCGGACACAAGGCAACACTGAGTTTTGTTAGCATTAAATTTAACTAGATTATTGCTTCCCCATTCGAATGACTGAGATGAACTACAGTGAAGAGTGCTATCGCCAGCAAAGCAATGGATGGGGTTAGTTGTTGAAGAAATAAGGTCATTTATGTACAGCAGAAAAAATGTAGGCGCTATAATGGATCCCTGTGGTACGCCCGCGTTAATCCTAACTTCTAAGGGTTAGTTTGTTTCCGTGGCCACCTGGATCGCCGGATTTAACTGGGTTAGATTTTTACGTGTGGGGAAGAATAAAAGACATTATTTATAAAATGCGACCACTCGAGGCAACGTGATTGGACGAATTGAAAATTCCACAAATTCGATTTTACGGGCAGAAATTGAAACAGTTCTAGAACATTAATTAATAGTTGAATTTTGCAAAACGGGGGTCATTTTGAAGATTTAGTAAAGCTTTTATATTGGCACCATTAAACGTTTTCCATGATAAGTAATTATCTTTCGATCTTTTGCGTAGAAAGTTTCCCATTATTATTTTATTATTTCTTCCGTTGCCCTTTAAACACGCTCCGAATTTGACCTTTTACAAAAATTGCACTAGGCCTAAGCCTAGATAGAGTGTGAAGGAGGCTCGGAATGTGACAAATTACAACATCCTTACTACTATTCCAACCTACACATATACGAAGTTATGACAACAACGAATTCTTTAATTAGAGTTTTAGCAAATTATTCTTTTGTCAATAACTCTGAAACGAACGAAGATATCGAATTCCGGCATGATTCAAATTTTCAGGGTAAAATAAAAAAAAAAATCATTATTACAAATCGCGTCCTCGAGGAATTTTATTAGGACCATTAAGGCTAGTACGGACTGGGATTCTTTGCTCGCATTCTTTGTCGCAAACTCTCAGATACATGTCACAGGCTCTTTGCTCCTCAACATTGTCGCTCTCAAAATCGTAGTTTGAATCTGAGCCATGTCGAACGAGGTCGCGCTCTCAGGGATATTCAAGAACCTGAATAAGCATGGCCACGATCTCCTTGGAACACTGAGAGTGGAGTACGGAATGGGATTCCAAAATTTTGTTCGAATGGATCTAGTCGGTTTCGAAGACCTTCTGGAAACAGTTGCACCACATATTTCGTAGAAGGAGACAAATTTTAGGGTGCCAGTTTCTGCTTCCAACAGGATACTAATCACTCTCCCTTTCCTAGTAAGTGGAGACCCACATACAAGCCTCATGTATACTTTGAGTGTTACGAATCAGATAATATCCGAGTTCGTTCCTGAGGTATGCATAGCTATCACCATTGCGCTGAGCGAGTATATAAAGGTAAGTCTGTTATAAAAGAAAATATTACTTTATTAAAAAAATATAGGGAATCTAAAACTAATAATTTTTCAGTGAGGTAACGTTATTCAGGTATGAGGACTATGAATGTGTGCCGTAATCTTGTGTGCTATTACCATCGGAAAGTGACGGAATTGTACCAAGAATATCAGAGCTGGATAGGGTGTAGTGAGAAGGTGTAGTGTTCAATGAATACGAACTACTAGAATATAAACCATTTTGTAGACCAATAATAATCTGTGTTGTAGGATATTTTATTTTATTTTGCCACCATATTGTTCTTTATACGCCTCCAAATGCGGGCGTAATGTGGTCTTTATAGCACGGAAATGTCATTGATGCTAAACAGCACGATTGACAGCAAACACATGACATGATATATAATAGCAATATCACAGTATCTTAGTAACAACAAATTAGCCTACTGTCGACTTTATTTCACTGCATTTGCATTTAAAAACTTGCCGAAAATACTGAATCTTTTTAATATTTTGTTCCAGTTTCATGGTGCAAAATAAAATAAAACATTATGTACCACGGGCATAATTATGGCTCTAGAATATCGCGTCGGGCTAACATTCCCTCGAGCCATAATCTTCTGATTATGCCCTTAATACATAAATATCTATTATGTAAAGTTCAGTTACACGTCATTAATTTATGTAAGTAATCCCCAAGATTGTTTTTATCTCCTTTTGAGTCATGGGGACATACGAATTAGTGGAATTCCTTATTTCTTTTGTTTTGCCAGATTAACTTCGCATTGTGGTCTATTGCCGGTTCGTAAAGAATCACTTATGAAGTCGGCAAAAATTGTATGGCTATCCCTTTTCGTCACCGCTTCGGTCAACGAAATCATGGCTTGTAGAGCCTCAATCCTGACATTATCAGGAGTGTCGCACACTTTTTTGCTCTTGGTTGGTTAAACATTCGAAGCCTGTCCGCTCTTTCCACACCACCCTCGTCTGTGGTCCGAGAAGGGGGATTACGGGAACTTCATTAACAAAAATAAACTTTATTAGAACATCTAATACGGAAATTTTTTATAATTAAATGTAGAATATATGCAAAAAAAAATGTTTTCGTGCAACTGTTTTTTTTTTCATTTCAGGTTCCTAAAACCAACGCTGATTGTCAATGCATAGCAGACGATTTTTCAAGAAGATGGAATTTTCCAAGATGTGATGTCAGCATTGATGGTAAGCCCATTTCAATCGTGGTCGCGGAACACAGTGGGAGTTTATAGCATCGTTGCATCGGTAGCTGCGGATGACAACTACAATTTCATGTACCTCGATGTCGGGTTCTAGGAACGTATATCAGATGGGGGAGTTCTCTAAACATCATGAAACCATTTCCTGGAGTAACCAAAGGATTATTGACGTTTTCGGAATCTGGAGTTCAAAGTTTAGGGTACTCCAAAAAATTTATAGATTTGCATTCAGAAAAGGTTGAGAACCTTACCCTAACTTGTGCCCACTTGCATACCTTTCTTCGAAGAAATGCATATTTACGAAATTATCACACTCCACCTGCATCGTTAGATGCGGAAGGTCCTGATGGAAATGTGATACCTGGAGTACAGGGATCAGATGTTCAAAATTCATAAGCTTTGACTGACTTAAGCATTAACCGAGAAGAGCAGCAGTCGATGTAAAAGAATTTCGAAACGAATTACGTGACCACTTTATGTCTGGCGAAGGTTCAGTTCCTTGATTTAACCATTTTCATATTAACTTTCAAATTGACAATTTTAAATTTTAATCACCAAATCTCTTCACAGTGCTGTAAAGAGGTTGCTAATTACATGCTGTTCTTTATGAATACATAAACAAATAAATAAATTGCACAAATATAGGTAAAATGTTTGTATACCATTTCTCAGCAATGCTCTGTTAACTATATGATTCCACCTGCCTCCCGCCCTAGCGGAGCGAGAGATTCCCTCTGGTTGGTATGAATATAAAAAAAGGTGCGAATTTCTCGTCAGTACTTCTTCCTCTAGACTCGGTTACGAGAATTAGGAACAACAGACGTTCATTACCAAACCACTAAGCTTTTTGTCTTCCTGCCGAAACTCACATTTAAATCAGAAATGAGTTTTTACAATAAATTATTTGTAATTAAATTATAATTAAAGTATATCTACGTGTGATAACAAAATATAGCAAAAATCGCCTATCACAGACAGTTTGATTGATTGAAATTGATTAATAAAATTGTCGAGAATCTAGTCAGGTTATCATTTAAGCTGTGAAGCTTTGTTTCCGTCTCCATTGTCATTACTTCATATTTTTGGGCTAACTCGGCCACAGATTCTGCTTTTTTTCCGGTGTCCTTGTATTGATTCGAGTAAACGTCCCACAAACACCACCGCATTTTCAAATTTTCGAATAATCGTAAAGTGTAGAGGTCCACTCGGTTTGATATTCACGTCCGCATTTACTCATTTTTGCGCAACATTGTGTAAAGAATTCAATTTCGGATGGGATTCAAAAAATACTAAAACGCAACACACCAGATTTAAGATTCATTGTCCCAGATGCAAGAAAATGAATCCTAGACGTAGTTCCGCGACAAAGAGTCCGAATGAAGAATCCCAGTGCGTACTAGGCTTTATATACGACGATTGGGTTATTGAAAAAAAAATTAATCCATTGTTTTTTATGTGTTTTAAAACTTTGCCATAAATTATATTAATAGTCGATGCAAAAAACTCTTAAACATTTTTTTTTTTATTTATTATAAGCAATTTAAAATTGACTACAAACGCGCCACGATTGGTCGGCATGTTTGTGACGTTGTAATGTTAAATTAATTCTCAATAGTACAGTGTCAACGGCTTTTACATGTAAATTGACTAAAAATATCCGAAATTTAGTGCACAAAAATTATTTATAATAGCTTGTTTAGTCATGCGTGATAAAGTTTACGGTTACGTCGACAACTAAACTTGTGCGATACTCCACCAACTCTAATTTTTGCTCTACTTCCCATTGTAGTATAGTAAATATAATTCTCCATGTCTTCTTTCAGCTAAAAAAACATCAAATCATAAGAATTATTTAAATAACAACGGAAGAACCACCATTATATACACATTTTAAATTTCAATTTCGTATATTACATAACCTAGCGCGTAATTAAAATATAAAATACTAAATTAAACCGAAACCTTCAATAACCGTGTACGCATTTATTATTTAATCCTTTTAAATTATTCATAGAAATTTTTTTGATTTTTAAAAGTTATGATTTTGGAGTTTAGTTAAAAAAATTTATTATCGAATTCTATTTATTCAATTTACACGTTTACATAAATAATTATTAATTACTATATTATTATAAAAGCACGACAACCTTCAAGGTTTAACATTTTTGATATATTTATTAATATATTGAAGATAATAACAAGATTTAATCGATTAAAAGTCAAAACACTGTATCAGCTGTATGCTACGATCGATGAGTAAAAATAAATATTGTGACGTCACAGGCGCGTTGGTTTGTTTGGGAACTTTCGGCGTGTTTCCGGTACTGGGTTCAAAAATGTATTTTTAACGTAATATTACTTTTGAATTAGAGCGAAAAAATAATTTTGTTATAAAACGTATACAGGGTTTTTCACTTAAAACTCCGCACGCCAATATCTCGAAAACGAATAGAAATATTTAATTTCTGTAAAAAGTAGTCAATGTATGGGGTCAAGTAGATATTTTTCAAAGTTTAAAAAATTCGACGCCTACTAAGAGCTAAGCGTCGCGACGCGTCGAAAATAGTTTTTTACTTAAAACTCCGCACACCAATATCTCGAAAACGAATGGAAATATTTAATTTCTGTAAAAAGTAATCAATGTATGGGGTCAAGTAGATATTTTTCAAAGTTTAAAAAATTCTACGCCTACTAAGAGCTAAGCGTCGCGACGCGTCGAAAATATAAATCGATTGCATTGACTTTGAAATTATGCTCATGCGAAAGAACATGTTATTTATAAACTTTTTTGTTATTTACTCGAACTTATTTATTTTACTCATTTCTGAGTTAAACTAATAAACAAAATTATTATTGCAATTAACTACATGATAAAACAAATTAAACATTTTTTTCAAAATTATGTCCATCTATTTTATTTTATTTTACTTATTTCTGAGTTATGCCGGTTTATGGTAAACGTTTCTTGATTGACAAAAAATGCAATTACGGATGATTTTTATGAGAATGCCATGAATAATCAGTTACTGTGGCAACCATTGTTATCGCAATTTTTTTAAGTGCAATTACAAGTGACAGATGTTGCTATTGCTGTGTCAAAGATATTGTCACATTTTGTCAAAAGAAATATTCAAATTTGTTCGGTTTAAACAAAACTAACAATAATTATATGAAAATGCTTCACTTTAGCAATGAGGAAAAAGTGGACATGTTACTGGTGTTTGGAGAATGCAGGTCCAATTTTTTTTTTTTTATGATTGTGGACCTGAACAGGCTAAATAAGGCCTATCGTGCTAAAGCACTCAGGAACACTTAGGAGGATGGATAGAGGGATAATGAATAGAATGTAGAGAAGCAAGAAGAGTTTACGCACAACGTTATCCGCATAGAAGAGTCCCCGATGCAAAAACTTTTCCAAGTTTATGTAATAACTTAAGAGAATATGGCAGCTTCGTAAAACCTAAGAGAAATAGAAAAAAGGCGACTACAAATAATCAAAATACTGCTGCTGTAATTCAGCAGGTTGATAATAACCCCAAGATATCCCTATCAAAAATAAAAGAAAATACCGGTGTTTCCATAAGTTCATCGTGGAGAATTCTACATAGAAACTCTTTTCGCCCTTACAAAACTAAACTAGTGCATAAATTAGAACCAGGTGATCCCGCTAGAGGAATGGATTTCTTAGCAAGATTTGCCGATTTATATAGCCAAGATACAAATTTCCTCTTGAAAATTCTATGGAGCGACGAAAGTCGATTCCATAATAACGGAATCGTAAACAGACACAACTTTCGTTTTTGGTCCGAAACCCATCCTCGTTGGACTACAAAAAGAGGTAATCAGCGAATTTTTGGCATCAATGTTTGGTGAGGCATATTAAATGGATTCCCTATCGGACCTCACTTTTACGAAGGCACTTTAAATACAGAACGCTATTTAAGATTTCTTCAAACTACACTTCCGGAACTGTTAGAAGAAGTGCCCTTTGAGACTAGAATGAATATGTAGCTACAGCAGGATGGAGCGCCTGCACATAATGCCGAAATTGTAACGAGGTATTTAGACAGAGAATATCCCAATAGATGGTTAGGTACTAATGGACCGATAGGGTGGCCGGCGAGGTCCCCGGACATTACACCACCCGATTATTTTCTTTGGGGTCACCTAAAGGACGTTGTCTATGAAGAACCTATCGAAGATATGGCTGATCTTATTAACAAAATTAGTGCAGCGTGTGCTGCTATTACAAGAATGACGCTCCTACAAGTGACCCAAGCTCATCTGTTGACAATGTTTGATAGTTGTATTCGAACAGGTGGACATAATTTTGAACAAAAATTTTTAATTTGTTTTATCATGTATTTAATTGCAATACTAATTTTGTTTATTAGTTTAACTCAGAAATGAGCAAAATAAATAAGTTCGAGTAAATAATAAAAAAGTTTATAAATAACATGTTCTTTCGCATGAGTATAATTTCAAAGTCAATGCAATCGATTTATATTTTCGACGTGTCACGACGTTTAGCTCTTAGTAGGCGTCGAATTTTTTAAACTTTGAAAAATATCTACTTGACCCCATACATTGATGACTTTTCACAGAAATTAAATATTTCTATTCGTTTTCGAGATATTGGCGTGCGGAGTTTTAAGTGAAAAACCCTTATATGATCTTTCCAAGATGTGGTAGAATTACACCAATAACTCTTAAATACTTTTTTTTTAATGATGCTATATCGACTGAAACCGATTTTAGAGTAATCATCAGGAATACTTGAGGACTTAATTATTCGAAACAGAATTGTAATAAATAGATTATAGAACCTACCTGTAAAAATCTAGAAGTTTCCACATAACAAAATTTTTAAGTTCGGGTACATACGTTTAAAGGTAAATTTAATTTACAAAAGAAAATTCGTCTGGTCTTTTTTATAATCAAATAAACCGTATAGGAGACATAGTATCTTTTCCAAATACCCTCTTAAAATATTGGCCAACTTTGATTTTAACGTTAGGAAATCTAAGCGCGTCTTGCTTTGACATCTAGATAAATGAGACACATTTAAGCAGTTAATAAGATATTCAGTGTTCTATCTTCATAGATTAATAGTTTGTGCTGTCATAGAGCACATCGCGTATCCAATTGAGCAAGAGTGAGACATTGTTATTTCACAATGTATGTCTTTCGCATTAGTCCTTTTTGTTATTGAGATTTAGTGGCGAAATTAGCTCAGTACATGCATTACAAATCTGAAGTTTTCATAATTTTAATCTTACTATGTGCTATTTTGTTACGTTATATTAATGTTTTTTTTTAATTAGTGCGTGTTAATACTTATGCATTTATTATAATATTACATAAACTTATTATATAGACTGTAATTTCTGTGGTTCTTCCAATATTTTATTAGGTATGCATAAAATTCACGTTTATTAAATAATTTAACATTTAAAATCTTAATTACGGCGTAGTAGTGTAGCAATAACGGTACAATCTAAAAGTAGGTTTTTTATAGCTATGCAATGATTTACTTTAAGAGTGTGTTGTACTATCTCCAGCTAACCTCGAATTATGTAGGAAAAATGCATTGTATAAAAGTTAATCTACGATTACATTAGAGAAAACCCAGGGTTACATAATATCGCCAAGTATTGCGTGTTAGCCCAGGGTTAAGTAATTCTAACCTTATTTTTTCTTCGCCTGTCAATTGCTGGTTTTTGTGTTTACAAGAAAAATTGTGTAGTAAAGGTATTATAATTATTTTTATTGATCGAGATTGTGTTAAGAGCTTCTCGAAACATTAGTGAAAGGGTAAAACATTTTGAAAAATGGAATGATTTGGAGTTCAAACAAAGATATAGTTTGTCAAATGTGGTTATGCGTTGTATAATTGACAAAACTGCGTTACAAATTACTCCACATACAATATATAGGTATTTTGAAAATATTTTAATACAATGGACACTTGTAGAAATCATGCATTGTCTCCAGATGATATGGTTCTGATAACAATTAGGTTTCTGGCTACAGGAACATTGTTAACTGTTGTGGGAGAACTCAGTGAAGTGGACAAAATGACAACTTCAAGAGCTAGCTATAGTTACTGTTGTGGAAGCTCTGGCTCGTCTACGCTCAAAGTTTATCGAAATATCCAACGGGCTTTTATAATATTGCCAAGTTGTCTAGGTGTGTTGGAGCCCTGGACTGTACCCATTTACTTATTCAATCACCTTGATGGGAAGATGCTGAACGATTTCGCAATAGAAACGGGTATATTTCGTATAACGTACAGGCTGTGTGCGACAGCATTTAATAATTAGAAATATCGTTTGTCGTTGGAGTAGCTGGTCACATGACTCTACAATATTTAATAATTCCTCCTTGAGAGTAAGATTGGATAATTAAGATTTTGGAAGTGGTAGTATGGTTGTTGGTGACAGTGGTTACGTAATTAAAAATTTTTAATAACTTGGCAAATCCTGTAACGCCAGCAGAGAATTTATTTAATGAATCTCAAATAAGGACCAGAAATCGGATCGAAAGGTGCTTTAGAGTTTTAAAAACAAGATTTCTTTGTTTGGCATATGGAATCAGGCTTCAGCTTAGCAAAGTTGATCCAATTGTGGTAGCATTAGCATCAGCAGTGTTACATAGTATCGCAGTTACAATGCATGATGCTATACCACGATTAACAAGAGAGGAGTAGGAGGGTGTTGAACTGACAATGAACGTTAATGAATATGTAGTTGAACAAAGGAGCTGCAATTTTGAAAAGAATATTACACGGCATATATTAATTACTTAATAACTTGGCAAATCCTGTAACGCTAGCAGTGAATTTATTTAATAAAGCTCAAATAAGGACCAGAAATCGGATCGAAAGGTGTTTTGGAGTTTTAAAAACAAGATTTCTTTGTTTGGCATATGGAATCAGGCTTCAGGTTAGCAAAGTTGAACCAATTGTGGTAGCATTAGCATCAGCAGTGTTCCATAGTATCGCAGTTACAATGCATAATGCTATACCACGATTAACGAGAGAGGAGTAGGAGGGTGTTGAATTGACAATGAACGATAATGAATATGTAGTTGAACAAAGGAGCTGCAATTTTTAAAAGAATATTACACGGCGTATATTAATTACTTAATAACTTGGCAAATCCTGTACAGCCAGCAGAGAATTTATTTAATGAAGCTCAAATAAGGACCAGAAATCGGGTCGAAAGGTGCTGTGGAGTTTTAAAAACAAGATTTCTTTGTTTGGGACATGGAATCAGGCTTCAGCTTAGCAAAGTTGAACCAATTGTGGTAGCATCAGCAGTGTGCCATAGTATCGCAGTTACAATGCATGATGCTATACCATGATTAACGAGAGAGGAGTAGAAGGGTGTTGAACTGACAATGAACGTTAATGAATATGTAGTTGAAAAAAGGAGCTGCAATTTTGAAAAGAATATTACACGGCACATATTAATTACTAACCATTTTGTAAAACTGTTGTAAATATAACCATCATTTAATTGTGTTGTTTTGACACTGCATTTTAATTATTAATAAACCAAATTACACTAATCACTTTATTAGACATAAATGATAAATGGTCTATCTATACAAAGATAAATTAATTCATAATTGCTTTCTCAATATTTGTATTTCCAAATCGTGTTTTTCTCGCTTCATAGCTAACATAGCCTCCAAATCCAATGTTTGGTTTGCCAAACACGCTTCGTGCATTTCACGCATCAGTTGTAGATTTAAAGTAAGGTATTCCAAATAGCATTGTTTTTGTAAATCTGCAAGCGCTAATTTGGTTTCTGTCCATTTACTTAATTTATCCCGCAGCGGCTTCTGCTTTTCAGCTTCACCTAAGAATTAATATCAGTCATATGTAATCAAATTATTAATTGTATACTTACCACGTGCCAGTGTTACGACTGATTATAGGTTCTTGTACAACTTCAATATCAGATGACGGTTTTGATACAATTATCATCGTTCAGTAATACTCCTAATGTATAATAAAACGATTATATATTTTACATATCTGTACATCAATGTTTGCTGACGTTGTCATACATATTACAGCCGTTTGACACATAGATGTTCAATGCTATCAACATAACTTAATGTACGATGTCCTCAGCAAACAAATTTTACAATAGTTTTTTGCGCCCTGACCCTCAGTACTGCTTATACTAGCAAAATTATCGTTTTTGGGCTAGTGATAGAAATAACTATTCCTATAGATTTAAATTACAGACCGAATATTGTTGAGCTCCATATATTAAGAGAACACTACTGAGCCGGTAGTGGGAAGCTTGTACCACTCTCTATTAATCCCGTTTTTATACAAAATATATTTCTTCCACTCGTTGATTCTGACAGTTGATTCTGAGTTATCGGTATAAACTCTGTATACATAGTACAAACAGTTGTTTCAGTAATAAATCTGCGACCATACTCTAGCTTTGTTTGTCTCCACTCAACATTCCCATAAACATACATATATACGATATAAGTACTAGCGTATTTATATAATTACTGTTACGCGTCCAAATCGCACTAGGCGTCGTGTATGCTTACCGAAATAAGCGGGTTGCCAAGCCAGCTAGAGTGTAAATGGGTGTGGTCGATATAAGGAGTAAACTAATTGAAAAGTAGTTTCAAACACCTTACACTTACCATTAATCTACAAATCACAAAGCTCAGTCCGGGAAAAATTGTCTCTAGGCGCCACCACATTCCTCAATTTTGCTAAAATATATAGTCTTAGGCGGGAGGGTAAATTAATCGTATCTGATTGTTGAATCCTATTCAGTAAAACCATTCACCATTCAAATTCAATCACACTTCAAAATAAATTGATCCAGAAGCTTAAGAAAACTCTGAAATACACGAATCGTTGTAAACTTAATAAACACACCCTGTACAAATGAAAATTCCCAAATCGTTAGACGTTAACTTGAATACTTTTTAAGTGTCCCTCGTATACCTGTAAATTTATACTTGTAACTGTTATAGAACCTTGAATTAAATAAATATTGTCAATTTAGAAAATTCTAAATTTATGCTAAGTAAAAAAATAATCAAAATAATAAGTAATTTGTTAGTAGTGTTCTGCACTAACATTTCAAAGCTAAAATTAAATTTTGTGATCGATCTGGTTCATTACGCAATTTCTAATCGATCCTTAAATTCGAAAATATGCAAAGACTAATTTCACTTATCAGAAGGTGTAACCAGTTAGGTACAGAATTGACACAAATAAACGACAAAATAAATTAAACAGTGGGTACATATTGACAAATTCCGCATGTAAATATATACAACGACGTGGTTAAAGAAAAACTACCAAACACATAAATACGTTAAGACTAAAATTACCCAATTCCTAAAAACAACAAAATAACTAAATTTCGATTACCTTTTTTTTTCTTTGAATGAACCGTAATTAATGCAACAATAACAAGTAATCGGACTTGTCTGCTCTGCTAACATTATAGTTTTCACAAATAAACTCCGACACTAACCATTCTAATGGTTATGCAACGCGCGACTCTTACGCAAAACCTCTAACCAACCCCTTAAATTCGACACTCGCTTATATACTTTCTGCCATATTGCCAATACGTCACAATAAATTCGAGCAAAAATCACAATTGAGTATATCATGCATTGCTTTGTCACGTCGAACGTTCCAACGTGGACGAAGACGCGAACGATGCGAAATAAACGTAGTCATCTTGAATTGCTTTGTAAATTCAATAAAAACTTTCCGAAGAAATCATCAATTGCAATTACATTCACACTGTAGATTAACCAGATTATATCTCAACTTTCTATGCTAATCTCGCATATGCGCGAATTCCATTTCCGCAAAATCTAACGAACTCCCTCACATTCTATCAACTTTATTCTTGAACATGCATTAAATTTTCCTATTGCACAATATTAAAAAAATTTCTACAAACAAAAATATGCATCCATATTCCTTACTGCACGTTAATAAAACATCAATACATCATAAACTCACTCACTCATACGTCTACAACCATTTCTTTAATCCAAATTCCTCCATGCACAGTAGCAAACAGACCAGTAGTTTTACCAGTGCCGTATCCATAAAAATTTATTCAAAACATTATTTCTCAACCAAATTTAACGGTTTCAACACGAAAATATTTCTACAGCATTCAAATATTCCTTCACATGATAACCAATACCTCACTAAGTTCCAGTGGCGTATCAATTACACCAACTTATATTACGCATACACAAAAAAATATTCTTTTCATGCAAACTCACGTCAGCTACATTCAAAACACGTTATACAGGTTATCAAAATACTATACATCCACGGTGCATTATATAATAAAACGTAGTGTGTCCCATTTTCGATGATATTTCGAGGTATCTCACTTACAACTAAAGATACAGAGTTGCGGTTTTCACAATACCGTGGTACTTTTTTGTGAGAAGAGCGCTGGTATAAACAAAACCTTCATAGCCCACTGTATTTTTGACATACGGCGCGAAATTGATAATATTGCATTTTGGGACTCCCTTTGTATCTCTGTTATCCTTTAATGTATCGAAAAATTGGTTCTTATACAGTTTTTTCGTAGAATCCAGTGGCGTAGTCGTATTTTTGATGTAAGCTGTGAATTTTTAGCTATAAATAAAACTTATGGTTTTTTTTAACGGAACACTCTTTATATTTTTCTTGCGTTTGATTGGAAATTTTGTAAACTTTAGAAAAATATATAATACATGATGTGTATTTTAAATAATAAACCTAAAATCTATGATTTCACAAAATTTGCGTAATAACGTAGTGTGTATTATATAGCATTAGAATTACTAGGTCGTGAGTTAATAATATCAGGATATTACAAACATAGAAATTTTAAAAAAGCTAAACCTATTTTAAGACAGAATAAAACTGAAAAACTTAACTTAATATTAACTCGATAGTAACTCCTTAAAGATTTTCACCTTAAAAGAACTGCTCAAAATGGTTGCCATTTCCCCGAACGCAATGTTGACATTCAGTGGTTATTCTTTTTAAAGCATTTAAAATAATTATGGAACGTCTTTGCAAGTTTTGAAATGCCGCATTGGTAGCATTAAGTAGTTCATCTATTGTCCGATGACGGGTACTATAAACATTATCCTGCAAGTAGCCCCATAAGAAAAAGTCTAGCATGGATAGGTCAGGTGACCGTGGAGGCCATCTAATTTGTCCATGAGTACCGATTCACGGGAAATAATTATGTGCGGGCGCGCTATCCTGTTGGAAATGTATCCTGTTAAGATGAGCTAAAGGAACATCTTGCAAATTCCAAGATATCTGTTCCCTGTAAGACTGCCTTCATAAATTCTGTATTCCATTTGTTGCCCCAAGATAAAACAAGATACGCTAAATCCAAATCGATCCTGTTGCTCTCTTTCAAATAGCACATGCTGATTTTCTTGGGACCAATGCCTAGTATTAGGCCGTTCAAAATACCTGCACTAGAAGAGTAAGCCTCGTCGGACCATATTATAAATCTATCAATACGAATTTGTTCCAAATACCAGTTACAAATCAGTAAACGACGTTCTGCATCCCAAGGATGCAAATGGTGAACCATCTTAATCTTGTATGGCTTAAATTTGTATTTGGTGAATATTCTTTGACCAGGAGTCTTGGGAACACCAATCTCCTGCTGTAGAACTCTGCATTATTGTGAAGACGTTGCCTCTATACATACTAAAACGTTGACTTCATCCGTATCGCGATTTTCCTTATAATACTTTTTTGGTCAGTGTTTGATAAATGATCCATGTTTTTTTTTATTCGAGAAAACATTAAAATACAAGGTTGCCTTCTTTCTGGATATCTATAAATCCGAATAACATTAAAAAAAAAATAAAAGCGCATACTTCAAAACCTAAATAAGTATTCAAACAATCCTGTTGAAATACAGTTGGGAAGCCTCACGGGAGTTTTCATTGCTCTCTATAAAACAGACTAAGATGTCATATTTTTCAAAAGGTTGATAATTTTCATTTTCAGCCATTGTAACGAGTACAGTATTACGCATAAGATATAGATTTTACAACTGACAGGTCTTGACAAGCGCTTAGCAAATGATCATTTAATTGTTCCAATAATCACGGCCTACTAATTCTAATGCTATATAATACACACTATGTTATTACGCTGATTTTGTGAAGTCATAGATTTTAGGTTTATTATTTAAAATACACATCATGTATTATACATATTTGTAAAGATTAAAAATTTCCAATCCAACTCAATAAAAATATACAGGGTGTTCCGTTAAAAAACCATAAGTTTTATTTATAGCTAGACAGCTTACACCAAAAACACGACTATGCCACTGGATTCTACATAAAAAATTGTATAAGAACCTATTTTACCTTTGCCATACATTAAAGGATAACGGAGATACAATGGGGGTCCCAAAATGCAATATTTTCAATTTCGCCCTGTATCTCAGAGATGTAGTGGGCTATGAAGGTTTTGTTTATACCAGCGTTCTTCTCACAAAAAAGGAACACGGTATTGTGCAAACCGAAACTCTGTATCTTTACTCGTAAGTGAGATACCCCGAAACATCATCGAAAATGGGACACTGCACAATGCAAAAATAAAACTGAGATTTCTTGATTTCATGTTTTGCATGTCTTCCAACAATTTAATTTAATTACAAACATTAATGTAGGTACTATCGAATCGCATGTGTTTAAAACACGAAGCCAAGATACATTACCTAGTTTCAAATGTTTAACGCTTGACAACAATTTGAATAAGTACGCCATTTTAGAGTGTAAATGCATATTAAAATAAAATTTGAAAACAATTTTGATAAATAAAATAATCTCGAGGTAGAATTTTTTCATGATCACAATACCTTCCCTTTACTGTACCTCGTATAGTACATGGGAATGTAAAAAAACTTTTAAATGTGTTTCTTTTTCCTATATGAATGCACAATGAAGGTTTCAATGTTTGATTTTAATACAGGTTGTCTATTAAATTTCAAAATTATTCTGTGACTTTATTTGTGATCATATTCTTTAGTGCGTCTAATAAAATAAAATAACTGTTAAATAATTTTACTTAAAAAGAAAAAAATGTTATTTAATACCTCTATCAGTAAGTTAAAAGACTCATATCATCTATTTTTAACGTTTAAATGTAGATAATTGTAATGTGCAAGCATTTTTTGAAGGATCTATATTTTTAGTTGATCGTGGTGTATTTGCTAGCACATTAGTCAGAATAATGTTAAAATCATTAAACTCGACACGATAATCAAGGCTACTATAACGAATATTATGTTAATCGCACATAATTAAATATTACAATAAAATATTCATTAATAGTAGGATAATCCATAACTAAAAAAAATAGTTAAATAATATAAATTATGCAACGTGTTCGAAAATTGCTATATTGCAATGGATGACTCATCGGCATAAAATTTGAAGAAAAATTCCTGTAAACGTAAGACCAGAAATGATTACTTTTCGAGACACGGTATGTTAAAGTGAATTTCCAAATTCAATTAATATTTTATTTCTTAGGAACCGTTAAAGTTATTGAATTGAAATTTAAACGTAAACATAAACTCGAAGGTGATTATTTTCAACAATCCTTTTTTAAGTATTTTGCCGTTACATACCTAATTCGAAAGTATGCTTAATTGTATTGTCATGTAAACGTGTAACAACTGCAGCGGCCCTCACGCAAATTTCAGTTTTGACTACGAGAACCGCCGTGAGACCTCATCATCCCCATCCAAACCGCTGGTATCTCCGCACTCGAAACCGAATGCACCATCGACTCCTCCGAACCCGACGACCCTACCGTTGAATACTTCCTACGCATAGACCAATTCCTTACAGTGCTCTCATTTGCTCTCAGTCTTTGCGGAGAAGAGCAAGCTGATCCTGATACTGGTTGACAAAGCAGCAGCTGAGCACCTGAACCGACGCATGTATTCCGCCTACGTGAATACACGAGTTGCTTCTCCAATCCAATCATCCGTCCAACAAACGACAATATCCCAACATTTGTCATAATTAAAATACCTAGAATACGTTACAGCCGCGGTTCACTTGCCAGCCAGCTACCTCAATAATAGTTTTCTATTAGAACTCACTTGGAATCGACACCTTTTTAGAAGATCTGTCAGAATATATAAACAACTTCTCCAACGCTGTACTCTTAGGAGACGTTAACGCCAAACACACTCAATTCCGTGACCAACAGCCAACCCAAAAGGAAACAAATTGGCAACTCTCCCACTTGCCCCTCTGGCGAGCGGAAAACAATATCCCAACATTTTTCGGTCACTAAGGAGCCTGGACACGACATTCCATTACCTACGAACCTCGACGACACAATAACCCAATTCGCCAACGACATCACCATATGGACGACTAGCCGGAAAAGCGAGACAGCAGATAGACCTCTTTCAGAACGACTCCAACAATTCTCCAATTGTCCCAACCAGTGGAAAACAACCATTAATCCCAACAAAATACAAACAATACTATTTCCACATTCAAACCTATCAAGACAACCGAGACAATCTACAAAATATTTAAACCTACAATCAAGAGACGTACAACTTCAACTGCAATACACAATAGTATACCTAGGAGTTACCTTCCCCAAAACACTTAACTAGAAACCAGAATTAAAGGAGACTCTGAATAAGCGTAAGTCATAAATCACATGGGCGCCAGAACGTTTATAAATGTCAATATAGAAGTCCTTATACCTAAACGCGAATGGTTCACAGCTAAATTCCAAACAAACAAAAAACTATTATTACAAGTTTTTGTTATGAACGAATAAGTTCAAAGGTAAATATGTAATTAAAAATTATTAATTTTATTAAATACACAAATAAAAAATTTACCTCGAGTAGGATTTGAACCTACGACCTGTACTTTGCTAGAGTACCAACTGCGCTATCAAGGTTCAAGCCCCAATCGATGTAAATTTTGTCTTTATGTATGTAGAATATGTTGGTACTACGTAAATAATAACACGCAATGAGGCAGGAATGAGGTCATATATACTTTTATACACAGTAATGAAATAATACTCCTAAAATTTAACACCATCCGTATATTACGATAATGAGGAGAAAAATAAGTGAAAGAATCAGAGTATTGGTACAGCCAACACATTCAATTTTGTAAAATCTAATAATAAAATCGGATTGACTTTTGCAAGGTTTAAATTCCCAAAATCATATGCTTAGACAAATTTTGTAATACGTGTTTTTGTATACAATAATCAGAATAAGAATACACGGGTGAATACACGTAAATGTCATTCACCTAAATGAATTTTATGCAAAACTAAACACAAGAAAGTGTATTCATTCACCTGACAAATACAATTAAAAAAACAGAAGCACATTATTAAAAATCACCAACAAAACAAAATGTATTGAAGTATTTACCTTAGTTTACATCAATTGACCACTCAGTTCTCCCCTTTACGCGAAACGCGATTTTTTCCCAAGAATAATGAAATAGCACACTAACTTTAAACACTAATTACTTTTCGATGGACCCATAAAAATGTCACTTCTGACAATCTATACACAACGCGATAATATCTCCGCCACAAGCTTTAAAGAATGAAACGGTAAGTTATTATTTCTTGAAAGAGAGATCCTGTAAAGCTTGAAACAGGGAGCAACAGGAATAGCAATTAAACCACAAGTCCCTCAACAAGCGTAAATTTATTTCTAAATTCCCAACAAAGACTGCTATATGCAGAAGTTTAATATAGGTATATGTATGAATAATAATAAATAAGACAATGTGTACGTTTTCTTATGGTACATGCGTATTAAAACATGAAATTTTTCCCCATAACACTACTAAATATAAATGTATCCCAATAAGAACACCGAAAAAGAGTGGAACTGCGTAATTGAGCACAGTTACGAATATTGACACTGACGAGGACAAGTCGCGAGATTTTCTTGTAATAAATTTACCTTTAAATTATCTAAAATTATTAATAACACGTAACGCCCTCTCTGCGACGCTGAAATGTTTTTCATACGTAATCCCTGAAAAGGAAAATTTATATACATGAACAACCGTAATAGTTGACGTTAGAAAGGCAACAATCCAACTTGCCTTTCGTTTCACAATATATAAGCACAAATCCCACCTGTAACGATGACAAATTCAAGTAGATATGTAAATGATCGGAGAAGCTTGTTCAGTTCATTCATGCATATACGTACACTTTTTTCCCTAATGCAAGCAAATTTGCACTTAAACGCTAACACACATAATATAACTAATATCACACAGACGCCCGGTATGTATACACAATTTATGGTTTGAGTTATTGCTCCTGCGCACGATAGCGTAAACAGTAGCTCTTGAGATAGTATCAAATATGGAAGCTAAATACTAACATGTCACTGTGTGTTTTATTTGAAAGTTCAATAGTAATTACCCCAAACTTGGTTATGTATGTGCACAAATTATTTACGAAAGGATTGATCCAGTTATAACAATTCTACGTTAGTGCAGTTTTCTGAAAGTAATATGATCGTGAAACTGTAACACAAGTAAACAGTTCAGTAAAAATAATGTATAATCTTAAAAATTATTATTCATTTTATTAAATACATAAATAAAAAGTTTACCTTGAGTAGGATTTGAACCTACGACCTGTACTTTGCGATAGTACCGCGCTAACCAACTGCGCCATCGAGGTTCAAGCTCCAATCGATGCAAATTTTGAATTTATATATGTAGAACTAATGTAAATTCTACATATAATGAAAAAAAAAACTTATAATAATTTATAATCTAATTAATTTTTATGCACTTAAGCTTTTGTGGGAGCTTTAAGGTATAATACGTAACCAATTTGGAAATAAACTTGATAATGTAAAATTTATTGATACAAGTGGTAAGGAAAGCTTTGACCTGCTTGTCGAATGAATATTTGTGCTTTAGTTATATGTACAGCTTAAATTCCATCCTCATAATTACAGTCCAGTTACTAGTAGTCATTTACGAGCATTTCCAGTTAAGGGCACATCATAGCAACCCAAAAGCGAGATGAACAGTACATAACGTATAATCTTAACAGCAACCAGTACACGACGAAGGAAAACGTAAAACGAGAAGACCCAAAAAGAAAAAGGTAAGAGATATGATATCAGTTTATTCATCTAACGTTGTTTTACCTCTATAGGTAGAAGACGAGCTATTTTGTGATAATTTACCACGAACTGGTTAAATATATTTCCTTCAATTTACATATCGTAGTAGATGCCTAAAAAAAGATTCTAATTATAACGAGCTTGATGAAAATCGAGCCAACTCACCATGTGGGTGTAAGTAACATGTTTTTTATATTCACAACCAATAGCGATTCTATTACTTCATCAAATGAAGAAATAATTTTTGAAGCAAAACTTCTCTAGAAATGGTGATTTACATCGGTAAAACAGAAATCAAAGAAATTTTCTAAAAAATAATTTTAGACCACAACAAAATGGTCGTATTAAAAGAACCACACCTTCGGAAAACGGTATTTAGCAGAATTGTGCTTATCAAATATTGTTAAACAGATGTTTGTTTTCAATAAAACATGATTAGTAATATGCAATTATTCAATTGTATCAGTGGTGATTTAGCAAAGTGACAGGTACCTATAAAAATGTAATAATTTAAAAATAACCAGAACCTACGTATAGATAGCACTAGCAGGTTTATTTTAAGAATTTTTGTTATGGACTACAAAGTTAAATACGAAAAGAAATACTTTATTTATAACATAGAAAAGTAAGCGCAATCAAAGAACACATTTAGTCCAGTATAATAAATGTTAAAGGCAGTAAATACAGAACAGTTAAATCATTAAGGTAGATACATAAATAACGAGTAAATAAAAACCCTAACGATTCAGGCTACAGATAAATTTAATTTTTCCAAACAGTAATAATCAGAAAATTTATAGAATCGATCAGAAAGTATCCGATGTCGATGTTTGCTCGTTACAAACCCCTGCTCCACATGTGCAAGAGATGACGACCACCGCTCACGAGAATAACCAACTTTAAACCAATCAAACACTCACATCAAACTTCAATACATACACTATACATTAATTTATTATAATAAAATAATAAAAAAATTTCTTTTTTTAGCACATACACCAAAATTGAAGTCAATTCCAAAACTAAACACACAAAAAACAGAAGCACCCTGGGCTGAAGAGTGAGAAGATCCCTAAACTACTTGCAGAAGAAGAACACGACATAAGCTATAAATAAGTAAATAATATAGCTAATAAACGGTCTAAACAAAAATGTCATGTAAAAACATTATTACATTTTACGCGTTGAGTAAATTTTTTAGAGTAAATAAATAATTTGTAAGCAAGTTTGGAACAATAATTGAAAAAATATGCGACGCTGGTTACAGAAGGGTAATTTGCATAGTTTAAGGTTCTACTACTTTACTCAAGAACGATACTTTAAATGGAAAAATACTAAGAAAAATTTTCTGCCTGGTTTTGAAAGATCTCCTGATAATCAGGTTCAAAAATCCTACAGAGGGTGTTAGAAAAAAGTGATGTTAAAAATACACTGACCCTTTTCTGTAGTGCATGGCACTACTCGAATTATATGTTTAAAATTTCAATTCAATTCTTTAGCGGTTCCTAAGAAATGAAAAAGAAATTGATTTCGGAAATTTAATTTAACCCACTGCAATATGGCCGTGCAATTTTCGAACATCCTGTATATCACATTATGATTTTAGACTTTTATGGGAAAAATTAAACTAGCGAATTAGGAATGCTTCGTAATAGGGCGAAATATTTCATTAACATGATTTCCAGATGATCGCACTTCCGCATATTTTAAATAAAATATACTTACTGTATGTTATTGAATATAATATGAAATCCCTGACAGCTTTGAGTGTATATTTGTTAATGGAGTGTAAGAGGGCTTTAATAGTATATTATGACACTAATGCATAATCGATCCTTTAAAGCATGAGCAACGAGTTTAAGGCCACGTCCCCGTTTTCTGGGATGCTGAAGGAGTCTTGTTTATTGAATATATGCCGAAGGAGTCTACTATAAATGGCGAGGCCTACGGAAACACAATTAAAAATTTAAAAACCTCTGGAGAAAAAGTCACAAAAGAACTTGTTGCTGCACGACCATTGTCGGGTTCATAAAGCAATCAAAGTTCAACAGATAATCAATGACTGTGAATTTATAGCCCCAACCTAGCTCCGTCAGACTTATTCTTATTAAAAATTAGAAAAAAGCATCTCAGGGGAAAGCGTTTTGCTTCTGATGAAGAACTCAAAGAAGTTGTTGAAGAATATTTTGCAGGGTTACCGAACGAATTTTTTTGAGGGTATGGGGCAATTGAAAAAAGATGGAATAAGTGTATTAGTATTGAAGGGAATTTTGGAGAAAATTTTTTTTTTGTTCTCTTATGTGTTTTTTTTCATGGCTAGGTAGATAACATAAGAATACGCCCTTGTATCTTGTTATTAAAGCCGTCTACAGAGTTAGAGCCACGAAGAGCGTGATTGACTGTAGTATTCAAAAACGCATTAGAACTTTTGAACTCCGTTTTAATCTTTCAGTTCTATTATCCTAAATGATGGAGACAAATTTTTTAACGCACAGCGTGTCAAATAAGAAAGGTGCCATTAACAAAATTTGGGGTATAAAATAATAATCATAAGGTTACTTGTAATAGATTCGTTAACACTTAAGCAGTAGAATATAATCAAACGCACTGGGTGGAGGATAAAGGGGCGCCATTCACTCTACCGTTTAGAATCTCAATTGGATTTGTCAATTTCGTTTTTACTATCAATTACTATAATTTTGGATGGGGTAGTTGTTAGAAACAATATACTAATACACAGGGTGTCATATAATAAGGGCGTCACTTACAAATCAGAATTCAATCAATAGAAAGTTTTTAACTGTGTTGTGTAATAGATATATTGTAATTTACGCTTTAAGGAAATATAATTTACCACACAGAGCGGATTGTGTAAATGGCGTCGTTCACTGCACTGCTTAAAAACCGATTAGAATTGTTTAGTTCGCTTATTACTATCAAACATCATTATCCTAACCGCTTGATATACATTACTTCAAAACAGTTCACAATTGTTGCGTGTGGATTTTCATTTGAGCGTCGCTGAACAAACATTGTGTAAATTATTAATCACACGTATGAATTGAGCTTCGTCGCTATTCAAAATGTATTTTTGATTGCAGTTCTAACGCGTTGTGTACTTTTTGCTCGAATTCTCTGTTACTAAATGAAAAATATTTTAATCAGCTTCAATGTTAACGTTACCTTCGCTTTCCGAAGTAACTCTAATGCTTGGCAACATTCCAGTCTCGCGAATACTAGCATGTGCTTTATGAATAATCACTCTATTCGGAATTTTTTTGTTCCGAAAACGACGACGATACTTATTAACTGCTTGTACAGCATTACCGTTGCAGTAACCGTAAATAAATATCATTTCTCTATGATTAAATTTATCAGCCATTACAAGCACCTAACAAAAGAAGTTTTGTGTACCTAGTTACTATATTGTGAACTAACTATTCAACGTATTAATAAAGATACAAGCAATGACAAAATTCATGATGAACGATTCATGAGTGATATTTTAGTGTGCGTAAAAAAACATTTGAAACACCCTGTGCATGTATTATACAATTACACACGTAATAGGCGTAAAACAAAATGGGGAGCTTGCGTTCGCATACCTAATAAATTTTTATGGCAATAAATTTTGTACTGCCATACGCAATTCAAAAGATATTGAACTCATCTCCCGGCATATTTTGAATCAATATACGGGGTGAGTCAGAAAGAATGGGTCAACACTAAGCTGAACATATTAGAACCAAAATATTATGTTTGAGCTCATCATGCTTTATACGAATGTAGCTGGTTTAAGAGATACAGGATGTTGAAGGTTTAAATTTTATTCTGAGATTTCTCAATAATCAAGAAAGTTTTGATAGCATGAATCTGAAAATTGGTAGTGTTTGGTTTTTGGTGTGAGAAATACGAATTTGAAGCTTATATTGACGTTGCTACTAGAGGGTGCTAGTTTCACGGTATTATAACATATTGTTTTTATCTGTTGAGCTATGCTTAAAAAAATTCAAAATTTGTAAGAATGTTCAATTCTACATAAAAAACATACTCTTGTTTAGGTCGCCTAACTTCATCGGTTTCTGAGTTATTTGCATTATTTAAAGGTTTCAATGTATTCTGTTGATTTTCTTTCAGGCGCTGATAATGCTATTTCGTTGACACAAGCCTGCTTAAGACTTGTGTCAAACTTTTATGCCAATAAATATTAGCGTATTTTGCGTGCGTTAGATTTATTATTCGTGTATAATTGTTAGCTCCTGATCAAAAAATGCCACGACGTAATAATTTTTCAAACAATGAGATGCGTGATGTGTTTTTTCTCAGACTAATTTCAATAGACATTGAAATCTTTAAATCTAAATAACCCATAAACCCATAAAGTTAGGTAATCTGAACAAGAGTACATTTTTATGTAGAATTAAAGGTTCTTTTAGATTTTTAACTTTTTTCAAGCATGGCTCGATAGAGAAAATATGTATTGATTTACCTAAATAATACGGTGAAACTTGTGCCCTCTAGGAGCAACGTCAAAATAAGCTTCAAATTCGTAAGTCTCGCACAAACGAACTCAGCACCCTTTATCTCTTAAACCAAAAACATTCGTATGAGGCATGATGAGCTCAACCATAATATTATGGTGTCTAATATCTTCAGTTTAAAATTGACCCATTCTTTCTGATTCACCCGTATATTCTATTGCTCTTCCTGCTCCATCATGAATGTGTGCTTTATATAAAAAAAAAATGTTTAAACATTGATATTGTACCAGAATAAAACTAAGTTATACTTTCTTTCAGTACCTAGTTTACGTACGAGAAGGATAACATTTATAACACTGCCACCATCACATCGCTTGAATTAGTTTCAATTTTTACATTCATGTTCTGCACATTTCTTGCGTTGGTGCTGTTTTATTACTAGGCGAAGCAAATAAAATAAATTACTAAAGGGTAGGTTAAATATACTCTAATTATCAGGTAACATAATCTAAACACTTTGTAACACCCTAAATGAGTGCATAATAATTGCTTTATTAATCGGCATGGTTTGGTAGCTCAGTTGGAGGTTTTTTTGGCAATTTTCAGCACTCTGGTGTGTGTTGGGTTCCCTACGGTTAAAGGAAATTAACACAAAATGTATATAACTTTATTGTAATAAAAAACAAGGAAATTAAGATATAACACTTTCTTAAATAATATAAAAACAAAAAAAAATTTATTCTGGCATATAACAATAAAAAATAGGAGTAATTCGGTATTCCTATTCAGGTGGCTGGATCGGAAGTGGGCTTGGATCGTCCCTGGTCGTGGGCTATAACAGATTTTATTAAACTTGCTTCTGTCAATTTTCGCGGGTTTTGTTTGAACAAAACTTAATTATTAAAAGTTAATAATGTGCTAAGTGTGCGTTGCTGGTATATAGGAGTGTCAGTGGACAGAGTATTTCTTGTGAATGTGCGAAGCAACAACTACAAACTGATTTTTCAGGTAAAATGATTCTTTTACTAATTTTGAAATGTAATAGAAAATACCAGGGTTGAAGTCTTGGTGATTTATCGGGATTAAATAAATGGGATATAAATATTTGCGATTGAGTAAAAACTTGGTACTTACACAGGTTAGGATTGGCCTTGACCTACACCAACATTTGCATTGTGATATAATACGCTTGTTTGCTTGTGTTATAAAATTTGGATGTTGGTGAATGTTAATTAATTTTTAATCAAAATGAATATTATTAAATGAAATTGTATTAAATACATCTAAGGAATACCAGGTGTGTGTTTTAATTATAATGGTGCAAAATAATTACACTTGAAATTCTTTGGAAGTAGTTTAATTTAAAGTTTTAAATAATGTGAAATGGAAGTGAAGGGTGTTAAATTTGATTTGATAATTAACATTAAGGTTAGATAAAATAAAATTTAGTGAATTTTATTCTGGTGGTGTTATATTGAAATTACAGGACAATATGATGGGATGAATAAAGGGTACTAGGTAGCAGGAGTTCGGGCAGGAGTCCAAGAGGATATGTGACAACTGAATTATGCAGGGGTGAGTGATCTATTTACAAGATATAGGTAACGGTATAAGCTTTATATTGGTGAATCGGGATCAATTAATGATTTTTTTCCACTCTTCGGGGTGTTATCTCCGAATGAATGGTAGATAGGGATAAGAATTACAAGATTAGATAAGGGAATATTATAGGAATGTGATTTATACTATACTGGAAACGGAATGAGTTTTATTTTGTAAATAGGGATTAGGTAGGTAAGTAATGATTTATATACACTCTTCGGAGTGTTACCTCCGAATGCATGGTAGATAGGGGGTAAAGTTTATGCAAGGGTAATAGGGAGAATTATAGGGATGTCACAGTATAGGATTACCTTATAATTGGGGTCGAAACCACCATTAGTAAAGCAATACTATTAGCAATCTTTATCTATCCTTCAAGGTACGTACACCGGTAGGGCAGATTTGAGATTGTTTCTCGAATGCTAGGTTTAGAGGGAAAAGGGGCTTCATAAAGTAGCCTTACTTCTTGTGGCCGAAGCCAGCAGTAGCAGAACCACGTAACTGGGTAACCACTTAACTACTTACTACTCCTCGTGATACAAACACCAAGAAAGTGTAAATACGTTTCTGTGTGGATGATTTGAGAGCTGAAACTTGGTTATCCGGAGATCAGGAACTATATTAGGAATTGAATTTATGATAGGCAGGTTATAATAAACAGGCAGGTAATTTGATTTTCACTGGTCAGGATTTCTAGATCAAGTGGAAATAAATTCGAATTGAAATAGAATAGGATGAGTGAAGGTGAGCGTGGTTATATAGGGGATTTACTAGAAGAGGGAAAATGCGTGGGAAACTGATAGGATTTATAAACAATACCACATTCAGTTTGAGGAAAGAAATAGGAAAGAAGTTTTGATAGGACTTTCTGTACTAGGATTGGATAATTAATTTGTGATGATTTTTAGGTTCATTACAACTTGAACTCTCTTGGCCTCTAGGGTGACTACTAGCATTGTTTGTACATTTAAACAATGCTATTAGGTATGTATTATATTCTTTTTAATTTGACATATCCGCATTTATTGTGGTTGCGGTTGACTCTAACAATAGTTTAGAATTCCCTCACGTGTTTCTTTTTTTTTATTGAGGTTACATTTCATTAACTTTTTAAATTTAGATATGTGACAAATGTTTATGCTGCATAAAATAGAGACTTGACGACTGACAAAACTATAATTTATCAATGCGTTGCTCATACCCACATCTTGCTTACTTACCCTTAATTCAATCAATCAATAATATTGATATTGACAAATTGGTTTCATTTTTTATCTGTAACTGTTACATATCTTATTTGGTTAATAGTAAAACCCACACAAGGAATCAGGTGTCCTATAAAAATTACGAGTATATATAGTGTAACAAAATCAATTAGCTATATGTTTCTTTTTACAGTAACTATGTTAATACGCAAAAAAAACTTCTAGACATGAATTTAAAAAAAAACAACCAATGGAGGCAATATTCAATATTTTTCGTTTGACAGTGTGAATAATGTTAACAATAGTAACAGTTTTGAAGAATGTATATCGGGATCCGATGAGTTTATAATTTCGGCAAGCGGCGAAGAAAGCCATTTCTCTTGGGTTACAGCAGAACAAAACTCTTCACATATTATGAATAATAATGAGTTCGAAATGAATAACTCTTCATATGGTGAAATTAATAATCAAGAAAACTAGTATCAAAGTGATTGTTGGAAGACCAATTCTAATCAGCCACAAAAGGTACAACAGATTTAATCAAGTTTCAAATATCATGCAACAGGTACTTTAGTATCAAATGTAACATTGTCAGTTTATAACACAGCCATGATTTCATAGTTGAGAAGTAAACCAGTCCAATACTGCCTAAGGGTTGTTCAATAATTTTAGACTGCACTTAAATATTAAGCATGTTGAGCAGTGTACTTATATTGGATGTGATGCAGATACTGTTCATACCTACTGAATTGAGTCTGCAGAAAATCAGATAATATAACTGAGTACCGCAACAAAACATATTCATTGTTCGATGTCCGTGTCATAAGATAATGGTTCACGTCATTTAGTAGCTTTGTCAATGTCTAATGATGTAAGGCGCAAAATTCTTAGCATTGCCGCAAAGATTTCAATGCCACTGCAACGTAGAGCTGAATTTGGAACATTAATGAGATCAGATAACTTCTTTGGCAACTGTGAGGTACTGTAATTCAAAAAGGGTGAACTAATCCTATTAAGTCAACCAACACAATATGAGAAACTGAAATAAGGTAAGTGTTGCCATTTTCGTTAGAGTTGCTATTTTCGTCAGTTCAAAAAGATGTATCCATTTATTAGAATTTAGACGCACCGCATTCCATAATACTAGATATCCAATCAACTTATATACATCTGGCAACAATGCTGCTTATTTTTGGTCGCGAAGGCGTATCCTATGCAGAAATGAAAAAGTTATTTAGTCGCACCTCAGAGTTCGAACAGTGTGAACTTGCTCATGTTGATACAATTATATTAAGTTTTTATTCTTGAAAGTCGCATACATACATTTTCCTGGGTTCTGAAACATCTTAAAACTTCAGACTTTTGTTGTACGTCTTATAAATGCGTTGCTAAATTAGAAACATTAGAATCAATCTGTTGCTATTTTCGTCGGGGGTGATAAAATTAGCACCTGTATCTCTAAATTTTAATATATAAGCTTTCTGTTTAACAGAAAAGAGAATTATTCTAATATTGACGAAATTAATACAAAATCATATATTTTTACTATCAGTTCATACGTTTTTGAGATAACTTCCAAGTTATTAAACTGTGAAATAGGGCGACGAAATACCAATCGTCAGGCTGACTAATTTAGATTCACCTTCTTTTGAGAAGATGAAATTCGAAGCATAAAGGGCGACAAGCTTGAAATCTCTAGATTTTTTGTTATTTACGATAATTAATTTTTATACGGAAAGAGAAAGTGGTCCATTTTTTAGGCGCAATTCTGCTCATTTAAGTATGGAGTGAAAAATTTAGTTTTTGTTCAGGAAAAATGAGACCTAAAAAATCCAAAACATACACGTAGGACGATATAAACAACGCTTTATCTGTCGTTCGTACTGGTGTGAGCGTTTCACAAGCAAGTTAAACTTTCAAAATACCTCGAATGACTTGTAATTTGTGTTTGAACGCCCTGTATATATATATATATATATATATATATACGTATTATTTTCTCGTTTCTTTTTCTGTTTACTAAATTCTAAATTCATGTAGGTTGAATGTATCGTTTGATTTATGTTGTATTTCGTATAAAGTGAATTTCTTTGTTAGAATTAATTTAAATTAGAATCGTGAATATCATATAAATTTCCGTAAGGTTTAAAATTAAAGACGCAAGTTGTTATTGAGAGATAAAATTCCAAGTTGTTTTTCGTATTATGTTACTGTTAACATCCATTGGAAGATAGGTACCAAGATTCTTTTGCAGTACAGCTTACCGATTTATTTGTAATTAAGGATAATCATTATAGGAGAAGGCAATATTTGTCCCGAACTACAATGCGACCTCGGTAAAATTAAGTGCATATGCACTGTAGGGTAGATAAGCGTTGCTTTACTTGAAAAGCTTCCCAGGAGTTTCTTGTGAGCGAAAATATGACGTAATTTCTCTCGATCATTTACGGAAAGAGCAGATCGTTTCCACCGCTTGGATAATTTGAATGTAATGAGCAGTATGATTGATTGTTGTTCTTAAAATTGAACATGGCGTAACTGAAGGATTTTTGAATGTATGTCCTCAGTCTTGGCCTGGATCTGGTGAAGGCAGTTGTGGTATATAGAAGGACACCGCTTTTACTGGCGATGTTCCCAATTCTATTGAACATACCGTAGACTGCGGGTACCTTCACCTTTGTGCGGTTTTTGTTGATGGTCAAAAGGCCGGAGAACTTTGTGTGGTTTATCGTGGTCAACTAGACCTACCTTTCCGAAATCAATATAGTGTTTACCCAGTGCTTCCTGAATTTCGGAGTTTTTATCGTTTTTGTGGATTTTATAGATTGTTTATGGTGGAGTATTGTGCGCCCAAACCTTTCACTGTATATAAGTGTGTAAATAATTAGTTTTAATCAGAAACGGACTTGTAAATAATGTTACCGGATTAATTTAAGAGTAGCAAGATTTTGTAAATAACTCGTGCCTATAAACTATTTTTTTGGTGTGTACATAAACTATATAACGTCCAGGTCAGTCAAATAAAACGTAACGTTATTAAAACAAATGTTTGGAAATTGCTGCCTTGATTTGCCGATTGGGAAGTCATTTATCAGGTATCCCGAAGCTGATTACGTCCAGATTGCTTCCCCTGCCACCCGGTGAAGTACTCAAGAATTTTTGTAGAAGGTAATTTAACATTGTACGTTTATTGTGATTGTGTCATCATACGATTGTTCACATTTTGGGAAAACTAATTGGAGCTAAAGCGACTAGACCTAATCATTTTAGCTGACGTGGTGATGCTTTCACGTTATTGTAAATTAAGATTGACGAACTGCTTTTATTTGCGCTATCTTTGGTATTTTTTTAAAATTCAATTAAATGTACTACAGATTTATGTGTATGGAGATTTCACATTGTAAAATTGATTTTGAGTGGCCATTTGGTTACGTAAATGTTTTGGAATTTTAATCATAGCTGGATAACTTTATTGACGAAATTTAAATTTAAGGCGATCAGGTGAGCTTGCAAGTTAACCCAAATTACGTTCGCCCCTATATTAAATTTTTTATGATTTAAATTGAATATTAAGTAGTGTTAACACATGTATATTGTTGTGTGTTTTTCTGGTTTTACTGATGTTTACAGAATAGATGAACACAGTTAATTGAATTTTATAGCGTTATTTGTGATCTCCTCCAGACCAGTGAAACCAATAATTTACGAACAGTGGTGATTTAATTATTCAAACTAAAAAGACTTAATTAAAAGCTAAATTTTGATTTAAAATTTTATTGCTCTATTTCGAAAGTACCAGTGGTAATTTACCAAAATTAACGCACTTAGTTTCAGTTTTTTTTTGTTATAGTTTGTTAAATACGGTGTTTTGTGTAACGTAACAAATTAGAGAAATTTTGAATGACGTTTATCTGGTCTATGTCTAATTATTTTAGTTCGATTGATGGCAGAGCTTTGGAGATGATTAGTATTTGAATTTGATTTTATAATAACTAAGCGAAACAATCAGTGTTGTTTATTTTTTTGTTTTGTTTGAGTGTATTTTGATCACAAGTGTTGGGGGTAACGTAACGTAAAATTAACTTAAAGAGATCATTAAACCCCAACAGCTGTTTGCGAAAACACTGCTTTAAGTATTTGAGCGTGTGGATACTTTGATTTCGTCTTAATAACAGTCTGGCGCACATTGCTTTGCCACGCACCCTTATTTGCGACTTTCGGCAATACCACTAACCACCTTCAGTATTTTTTAAATTCAAAAACATGCCTACGCCCTCTGTCCCACCGTGCTAGTCCAGTGCACTTTAATTATCTGTTACTTGCCGTGTTAATTTCATTTTCGACCGTAACAGACTCTGTCTGGCAAATATAATGGGAAACATCCCACACAACCAAACTAACCCTAAGTGTCCCCATAGTAACCACACTCAATACATAAAAGTCAAGCTTCTACAAATATCTATTAGATGTCTTATATACATGTGACTGCGTCAGTTAACTTTTAAACGTATTCATAAAGAGCGTTACAGAAATTAACTGCTTGGGGTTAACATTTGAGCAGCATTTAAAGTTGACAGTCTACCGAACATAAAAAAGCCAACCATAAAGGATACGTAATATTGTTCATGTCCTTTTATTGCTCACCATGAACACCCAAAAATTAGCTTAAAGTGATATACGTTTATTTGCATTGAAGATTGGATTTTGATTATTATTTTTTTGTTTGTTAACGACGCATTCATTTTGTATATGTTATTTTAAATCTGAGTTTGTGAGTTAAGAGAGATAGCATAACTGGAAAACGTAAGCTTTTAAAATAATTTAATGATAACAATTTCATAATTTAGTTCTTGAAAGTTGTGTTATGATATAACTACATATGGATTAGAATAAATGTCATTTTATATTGACTATCGCATAGAAAACCATTATCCATAGGTCCTCTATAAATTGTGTGAATTATTTATATTAATAAATTACATTATAACAAAGAACGTAATATACAGGGATTACGTTCTTTGCTTATAATGTTAACTTCAGGTAATGAAGTGTTAAAAACTATTTTGTACTAAACAAGTTAAAACTGATTTTAATAAATTGTCTGGCATAATCATGATCATCTGTACATTTAAAGAATTTTCATTTGTCGTCAAATTTAAGATTTATATACGACCGGTATTTTAACTAAGGAAACGTTAGAGAAGTCAAGTTGTTGTGCACTACTTCTTGTATCTGATCAACATAATTAATCGAAAGTTTTTATAGCAGAGTAAATACTAAAGTAATTTAACCCAACATCAACGTACAGGCATAGTAATACCATTGTCTATATATACAATGGTAGACTACCTCAGCCTTACCTATTTTCCCAGAATAATATAAACAGATCTGAAATTGAGAATGACTCATTAACTTTACAAGTTATTTAAATTTGTTTTATTATTATTATACTTTCAAGACTATTTTTTTTATTTAAAGAAAACTATCGTTATATTTAATACTTTTATATAATAAAGAAATTTATTTATTAGATATTAATTCAAATTTATCCATTAAAATATCGTCACTCCTTTCCTTACTTTGGAGTTAATTTTTTGATCACCATCATTATCTAATGTAGCAACTATTGATGCTTGTACGGCAATTAGAATATTTTCATAAATTTTTTTACTGGAAACATACATATACCGAATAAAATATACATAGGTACGCAATGTATATGTAGATAGTGCATAAGAATTAGTTACTCTTTTCCATTATTTCTTATTTTCATTAATTATTTCCAATAAATTTGTACTTAAAACTACAGGTAACTTTCTGTAGGTGGAATGGAACATACCTCTACACAAAGTCATTTATATTGTAAGGTGATTTTGATGCACCGTGCTGCACCGTGCATGTGTAGTATTTTGATAGCGTATGTTGAATGGATAAAGTGAATTTGCATGAAAAGAATTTTTTTTCTTTGTGTATGCGTAATGTAAGTTGGTGTAATTGATACGCCACTGGATTTTAGTGAGACATAGGTTATCGTATGAAGGAATATTTGAATGCTGTATAAAGATTTTCATGTCGAAAGCGTTAAATTTGGTTGATAAATAATGTTTTGAATAAATTTTTATTGATACGGCACTGGTAAAATCACTGGTCTTTTTGCTACTCTGTATGGAGGAATTTGGACTAAAGAAATGGTTGTAGATGTATGAGTGAGTGAGTTTGTGATATATTGATATTTTATTAACGTGCAGTAAGGAATATGGATGCATATTTTTGTTTGTAGAAATTTTTGTAATATGGTGCAATATGAAAATTTAATGCATGTTCAAGAATGAAGTTGATAGAATGTGAGGGAGTCGTTAAATTGTGCAGAAATAGAATTCTCCCACATATGAGATTTGCATTAAAAAATTGAGGGATAATCTGGTTAATCTACAGTGTGAATGTAATTGCAATTGATAATTTCTTCGGAGAGTTTATAAAATTTAGTTAAGTTATTGGTGATCATCATTGACATTGCATGTATACAATCGTTAGCAATACCAAATTGATTTTATAAAAGCAAATAATAACTTTAATGTGTATATGGAAGTAACCATTTTTCATTGTGGTAATCGTTTTGAAGGGAAAACATCACAAAATAAGGTGATGTGATGATAGGCTAAAGAGGCCCTATACCAGGTACGCGAGTGAACAAACCAGAGACACTGCGTTAGTGAGTGCTAGAGTCGAGTACGTAAGGCTAATACGGCTACCTCTGGTGTTTTGTGTATAGTGCATCTAAGAATTTAAAAAGGATTACTGAATTAGATTTAAATTTTATTGAACCCAGACAAGTAGATTACCTTTTAAGTACTTTTTTTTTGTTATTGTTGCGTTAATTATGGTGCATTCAAAGAAAAAAAAGGTAATCGAACTTTAGCTATTTTGTTGTTTTTAGTGTTAGGAATTGGGGAATTTTAGCCTTAATGTATTGATGTGTTTGGTGGTTTCTGTAAACCACGTCGTCGTATACTACATGCGAATTTGTCAATATATATCCACTGATTAATTTATTTTGTCGTTTGTTTGTGTCAATTGTGTGCCTAACTGGTTACACCTTCTGATAAGCGAAATTGATCTTTTTCCGAATTTACGGATCGATTGGAAATTGCTTAATGAGCCAGATCGATCAAAAAATTTCATTTTAGCTTTGAAATATTAATACAGAACACTACTAACAGAGTACTTTTTTTTATTCAGCATAAATTGCAGTTTTGAAGTATTAAAGTTTAAACCTATTAATAAATACGGTTTTAAAGATAAACTTTTAATAAAATATAAAGATATTATGGATGATACAAGCACTAACCGCTCTATGTTTAAATTATTCAGCAATCAACGAACATTTTGTTGAGATAACAATTTATTATTAAATCGATTTCGCTTTTTTATATAGAATTCTCTAAATTGGGAATATTTATTTAATTCAAAGTTTTAGAACAGTTAGAAATATAAATTTACAGGTTTACGAGGTATACTTCAAAAATATTCAAATTAACGTCTTACGATTTGTGAATTTTCATTTGTACAGGGTGTCCTTAACAAGTTCACGACGACTTGTCCACTTCAGAATTTTCTTAAGTTTTTGGACCAATATATTTTGAAGTGTGGTTGAATTTGAATGGTGAATGATGTTACTGAGTAGGCTGTATTCCTGTCTTCCACAGTCAGATACGATTAATTTACCATCCCGCCCAAGACTATCCCGCCTAGAGGCAATTTTTCCCGGACTGAGCTTTGTGAGTTATCGATTTATGGTAAGTGTAAGGTGTTTGAAACTACCCTTCAATAATTTTACTGCTTATATCGACCACGTCCATTTCCACTGTAGCTGGCTTGGCAACCCTCTTATTTCGGTGAGCATATACGACACCTAGTGCGATTTGGACGTGTAACAATATACTTCGTCCTATTGGAGTGTGTGTATATCAGTTTCAAGTTATCATATTTAAACTATTAAACAGGGTAATTATATTTTTTTAATATATAGTAGCAACTTATTTACCATTTCAGGATACAGAGGATGTGATAGAATTCTGAAATAGTCCCTCAATAAAATTCAAGTCTTCAATATACAAAAGATAATTGCATTATTTGATTCATTAATGATTAGTACGTGCGACTAAATGGAGTCAAATTTAAATTTGCCCTTGAAAGTAGGTATTACTTTATCTATATATAGTTATATAGGTTTTTGTTTGATGAGGGACATTGATCATGAATTGACATTTATTTTATTGAGTATCGTAATGTAACGGCATACCTAGTTCTAAAAAACTTTAAAACAGCCGATTACTATAGTTTGTAAGTGCATGCAGTTTCATAAATAAAGAAAAAAGGTATTTCACGATATGAACCTTGTGTAATAAGTGTATTTTCCTTTGTTTGTTGCTGTCCAGAAAACAATTCCTTTGGCTAGGGATATAAAAATCATCTCTGCAACCAAAATGTGGATTAGAAAATCAGCCGAGCGATTGAAAAAACAGTGTTTCGGGTGATTCCACTGTTTAGAAGCATAATAGTTTTATTAGTATACATAATTGCTCTTCATTAGTGTTTTCATTTTTTATGTTAACGCTTCTTGTTATGTGCCTAACTACTATAATTTTTTATTTTATGAGTAATAAAGTGTTATTTAATCGAAACTATTTCACTGTTATTAACTTCTATGTATCTATGTATTCACAAAGGTCAGCATTAGGAAATCTGAATAGAGCAACCAAAGGATATTCTTCTAGTAGGGATTATTTCTAACCCTAATATTTACTCTTTGTACACACAATGAGATTGATCATTATATAACAATTATAGTTAACTCGTAACCAGTTTTATAAAACATACGAAAGATATTCTTCTAGCATGAGTTTATATCAACCGTAATGGTTAACCGTTGGATATATTTTACAGTTGATCAAGGATAAAGTCAACTTATGGACACTTTTTCAATAGCGACTTTTAGATTACTTGTGAAGGGAATAAAAGTATGTCTATAGACGCAAAAATTGTGACATAGTTAACCCAGACAACAGTTTTTGGACATATATTGTTAACCTTTCATCTAATAGCAGGATGACATTCGGTTAGCTTTTAGACACTTTTGGTTGTGTGAAATGGTTCACACATCATCATACCAACCATTCTAACAGATGAAAAGGAAATAATTTTAGCACACTGGGCGCTGAAGGTGGCAAAGCAGGGATTTCCAATTACCAAGGATCAGCTTTGTGACAGTGTTCATCAGATTCTCTCCCAAATGCAAAGACCCAATACATTTACCTACAATCGATCCGGAAGGAACTGGTATGAACGATTCATGAGAAGATATCCGGAATTAAGTCAACGTACTACTCAAAATCTCACCAAGTAGAGATCT
>JARFJB010002010.1:1620000-1762500 GCA_036346205.1 Vesta saturnalis
CAAAATGAATGTTACACACCATAAGAATTCTACTTTTAGTTAGTAATTATTGAATGTTATACAACTTTTTAATTATAGTCTGAAATAGCAATTAAACGATCAATAATTTCAATGCAGTTCAAGCAAATAACATTTTTGTTTTGAAAAGAAATTTGAATTTGATTAAATTACACAGACTAAAAAGACACACTCTTACTTTAAGTTATTGAACGCTTTCAAAAGGTGAAAACGTTTCTCACGCGTGCTTAAGTATTTAACCACCCAAGTAGCACAAATGTGTATCCAATATATTTTAAACATAACTGAAATAACTTATTTATATATTTTGAAAATATATCAACCATATATTTGATTTATTCTGAGTGGATATTTTTCTCATATTAATAGATATTTTACTTATATTAGTGTATATTATAACATATATTTACTATTTATACAATATAAACCAAATACGTTTTTTAACACAACAAACATTAAATATAGGTACCGTGAGAGGGTAAAGTTCCCCCCCCCCACGCCAGCTCGTTTATTTTAAAGATCACACATTATTACTGGATCAGGTCGATTTTCAAACTTGTTCTAATATCTAACGGAATCAAAGTTTTGGTATTTCGATGCACCCTCATCAGGTGACAGCCACACCCTCAATTTTTTTAATGGCAAAGGGAGTCATGTGACACTTTATTTGAAAGGTTATGAAAATCTGATTCCAAAAATGTACTACACTAATAGTTTATGCTAAATTATCAACTGATTAAATAGTAAAAATATTCCAACTGTTACATTCATAAATTTCAGTAATAAAAAACACAAAATTTTAGTTTATGACGTATCCGAGCGATTTTAGTTGGTCTTTAAAATACACGAGTTGTCGGGGGAGGGGGGGTAAGACTTTGTTCTCTCAGGGTATAAAATATAAACTTAATTTATTCTGCGTGGACATTTTCCTTATATTAGTATTGTATTTTCTTTACTTTTAATATGTTTTAGTACATATTTACTATTTATTATAAAGAAACTTTTAATTTGTTTGAAAATCATGTTTTAATAAAAAAATACTACATTTCAGGATTTCTTCTAAAATATATCCTTCACTACAAGGCGTGACCTTATTTGTACATTCTCTGAAAAGATATAATTCATAAATTCACCTTTAAATAACGTATTCCTGCCGCTCACTTTTCTGAGGTGGTATAAGATTTATATATACTATATAGTATATAGTATTTTTTATAGTGCTTCTTGTTAATTTCCTGCTTAAGTTTCTTTTACAGTTATTAAAACTTATGTGTCGGTTAATTTCTCTTAACCTTCGGATGCGGGAAGGGGGTACAAATGTACCCCATATGCTATTTTTTCTGCATATTTTTGGCATTTTGTTTAGAACTTCTTGATGCTGCTTAGTAATCCTTAGTCGGACCCTCATTAATAAGTAAATATACTAAACAATGTTTTTTCTTAATTTTTTATCCAAATTTAAAAATATTTAACTGGAGTACACAATGTACCCCATTCGGCATCGACGTAAATTTTTTCATTAGTTTTGCAAGCCATGCAGGCAATGTTATTTCAGACAAAATAACTCTGTGTCGACTTGTGCCGACTAGTAGCCGAAGTTGATCGTTGCAAACGTGCTGACACGATACACGGACAAATTTTAGTTAGTTGTAACAACCTTTTTTCATGTTGTACTAAATTATACTTTAATTTTAGATCTTTCATTCATGTAGTAGTAAACATAAGAAAAGTGTTTAAGTTTTGCATTTCATAGTACATATCTTTCTGCACTTATTAGTACATTTTCCTTTTATTTTCTTTTACCTTTTGCTTAGATTTTAATTAGCTTAACATTTTTTGTTTTCTTAAATTTTAATAATTTCATTTATTAGCTTAGTGTTTGGAATCTCCGCTTTGGTGATCTCCGAGTCCAAATTTTAGGAGGGGGTGTGTAACAACCTTTTTTCATGTTGTACTAAATTATACTTTAATTTTAGATCTTTCATTCATTTAGTAGTAAACATAAGAAAAGTTTTTAAGTTTTGCATTTCATAGTACATATCTTTTTAAGTGTAATGTTTCATAAAGAATTATATTTCCCTTTCCGTAAGAAATTGGATGCTGATCGCGCAAAGCGTGATAACTTAATTCTATGCGCAGATGCGTGGGGGGACACTTACAGGAGTCACTCTGAAATCCTCTATTAAATTCACTTCCTGCTAAATGTAATAGCATGAAGCATGCAGTTTTGGGGAATTTTCCCTAAATTTTAGTGTAAAGTGCCATCGGTTTAGATGGTAAGAGATTAATTCATTATATTTTAAATTAAAAACATTTGCTTTTTTTAGCCATTTTTTAATGCATTCTTTTAGAATGCACACTTTTTGCATACTTTAATTTTGCATACTTTTAAATGGCATTTCGATTTTTTCATTCTTTTCTTCATCTTTCACTTTTTAAGTTTTACCTTTATTATACTACTTTTTGGATTACATTTTAAATTGCAATTTTGATATACTAAAACCTCAAGAATGCTATAAATTTATTGGAAAGAAAAATTTCTACGTATAAATATTAAATAATAAACTCCAGTAATGGTGGCTGATCGCGTTATTACAAGATTACGCAATGATGATGTAGAAATGATATCATGCTGGTTGACTGTATTCATAAGTAAACACAGGAAGTTGTCAAAAAGAAAGTATAAAGGTATTTATGTAATGATTTTCTTAGTTTTTTAAGCATAGCTATAAGACCTTTTTCTTTCCTCTCCTTAATCATCCCTTAATTTGGTAAATAAACATTATTGCCCATTGTTATTTTTTTTTATATTAATATAAAGCTTTTATTGTTCATTAGCTAGGTTTTGTTGTTCATATAACTAAAGACAACTTGGCGCTCGAGATTTCATTTCATTATATTTTTATAATTTTTTTATATTGCATTTTTTATTAATTAGTGAAGGGGAAATAATTTAGCAGATTGGAATCAAGCAGCATTCAAGGTATTTGAGAAATCCTTTTATTAGAACCTCTCTATCTTAATCTACCGACAGGGCCAACGGCAGTAGCGATTGTTATTTATTCATATTTTTTAATTAAATTTATTTGAACAATTGCTAATAGTTTAGAAGTAGCAGATTATACTGGCGTTATAATTTATGGTGATACAATTGGCGCCGTTTAATGTTATAAATTGGCGCGGGCGAGCAGGGACTTTGAAATTTTATTACTTTGATATTTTGATTACTTTATATTTGATACTTTTATTACATTTGAGTTAATATTACACTGGGGCTCGAACAAGGGACTTGATTTGCTGTTGTTTCAGATGCTGGTTATTTTCACTTTCGTTTGTTTTGAGTTGACCGAATTTTAAGGAGTATAACCATTTATTATTACGTTATACGCTTGATATTTTGTTGTGTTTATACTTAGTGAAATTTATAGAATGTGTTATACAATATTTTTTACGATGTCAAATTTAAATTACTTAGTGGATGTTTTATATAGTGATGAGTTATGAGTAGAATTAAACTTTCGAAATGTAAATGAAGCGAAAAAGTTGACAGTAGATGAAAAGCGTAAACTTTTAAGACGAAAATTAAATTCCGAAAAGATCAATCCAAATTTATTTGATTCATACAAGAAGTATGAAATGAATCACACCTTAGAACTGGAGTTATTGAAAGACAAACTTAATCATATTCAGTCTTCGATTAAACTTTTTAAACATAAGCCCTCGAAATCAGAATACCTTAGACTTCACACTCGTTTATTCATATTTTGAAACGCTTAAATTATACCACTTTTGATAATGAATTTTTATATTTACATGATCAATTGTTAACTTTATGTAACGAATCTTTGGAGTTAATTGAATCTATAAATGAAAATATTGAATTGAATAATGATTTATCAAATTTAGATACTTCTAATACTAATGTCACATACGACAATGTTAATACTTCAGTTAATATTCCGCTGACGATTTTTCCAAATTAATTGATAACTTACAAATTTCTAAAAGTTCTGTTCCTGTTTATAAATTAAATTTAAAATTTAATGGTAGTGAGAAAGAAGTTTTTACTTTTATTCAAAGATGTGAGGAGCTAATGATTGCTCGAAATATTTCTAGGACGGAGATGCTTTTATCTAGTGTTGATTTATTTGCAGGGAAAGGTTTAGTTTGGTATAGGGCCGTAAAACCGTTTATACAGACTTGGGATCATCTTATTACTAAATTAAAGAGTGACTTTTTACCGGAAGGACATGACGAAGTTTAGTTAGATGATATTAAAAATCGCAAACAGGCTTTTGATGAAATTCCAACCCTTTTTATTTCTGAAATGGTTAATTTATTTTCTCAATTAGACATTCCTCCTTCAGATGGTGAACAATTAAAGATTATTAGGAAAAATTTACAACCTTGGTTTGCTACTCAATTAGCCCTTGTTAGTGTTAATGATATTTTTCATTTGGTCGAGTTGTGTAAAAGATTACAGCAAGTAAAAGCTCAGAATTCTAAATTCAAATTCACAAAGACAATCTGAATACAAGCCTTCATCTGCAGTGAAACAAAATATTAAACCTAGGGTCCATTTTCCAGGTATTAAACCAAAAAATTTAAATTCCACTTTTAATACTACAAAAATTAATACAGCTAAGTCTTCAACAACATGCTTTAAATGTAGGCAGTTGGGTCATACCTATCACACCTGTGATAAGAGTGATGATAAAATCTTTTGTTTTAAATGTGGCAATTCCAATGTTACTTTTTCTAATTGTCCGAAGTGAAAATTTTCAAAAAACTGGTAAAAGGAAAGTGTTCCGTTAGTCGACACATTTCTTATGATTTTTCAGAGGCTGACAAGCGTGTTTTCAACGAATGGTTGATTACTGTTAAGGAATTTTATGGAACTCCGAAGAATTGTTCTAAATTTGTTGAGAAGTATGATGATGTTAGACGTTTTATTAATGTAAGGATTTTTAAGGAGAATTTTATTGCTTTATTAGATAGTGTAGTTACCGTAACAATTTTAGGTAAGCCTGCTTTGTATTTGATTGATAAATATGATTTAAAATTAAATAGGAATTCACCTTTTTCATCATTGATCATTGCTGATGGTTCTTCACAATCCATTTTGGGGAGTGTTGATTTATCTTTGACTATTAATGGTATTACTAAAACTATTTCTGTTATTGTTTCTGAATTTATTACTACTGCAATTACTTTGGGGGTAGATTTTTGTCGTTTATTTGAAATTAAAGCTGATTTTGGTGAAAATTCTTTTGTTGCAAACTCTGCGGAGACAACTTTTTCTATGATTAAGGGTATTGATGATCTTAATAATGATCAAGTTTTTGAATTAAATCAAGTTATTGACCTTTTTAAAACCTTATCAACTTTAAAATTAGGTAAGGCAAATAAAGTTTTGCATTCAATTAATACTGGTGATGCAGTACCAATTAAACAACGTTATTTTCCATTATCTCCTGCTATGTTGGAGCATGCGAACAGAGAAATTGATGATATGTTAGAGCAAGGAATTATTAAACCCAGTTCTTCTCCTTGGAATTCTCCAATGGTTTTAGTTAAGAAGAGGTCAGGTGATTTTAGAGTTTGTTTTGATGCTAAGAAATTAAATTCTGTTACAAAAAGAGATGCTTACCCTTTACCATTTTTAAACGATATTTTCGATAAATTAAGAGATGCTCGATATTTAACTTCAATTGATTTAAAGAAAGCTTTTTGGCAAATTCCTTTAGACGCTGAGAGTTGTGAAAAAACTGCTTTTACTGTTCCACGTAGAGGATTATTTGAATATTCTGTTATGCCTATGGGACTTACAAACGCTCCCAGTACTCTACAACGATTTATGGATTCCATTTTAGGTCATGATTTATCACAATCCGTTTTTGTTTATTTAGACGACATTATTATTTTTTCAAGTACTTTTAAGGAACATGTTGCGATTTTAAGAGAAGTTTTTAAAATGCTTAGTGATGCCAATTTAAATATTAGTTTAGATAAACGTGAATTTTGTAAACCTCAATTATCATATTTAGGTTTTGTTATTGATAAGAAAGGTCTTCACACCGATCCTTCAAAGGTGGAAGCTATTACTAAATTTCCTCAACCACATACTTTTACAGAAGTTAAACGTTTTATTGGAATGTGTTCTTGGTATAGACGTTTCATTCATGATTTTTCCACAATTTTAGCTCCGATTAATAATTTATTGAAAGGCAAGAAGAAAACTCAGAAAGTTTTATAGAATGAAGGAGCCAACGATTCATTTTTAAAAATTAAATCTTTATTAGTTGATGCTCCTATCTTAGTGAGCCCTGATTTTTCTAAAACTTTTTATTTACAGTGTGATGCATCTAATTGTGGAGTTGGATGTGTTTTAACACAAGGTGTCGGAGATGAGGAAGTTGTTATTGCCTATGGTTCTCGTACTTTAAACAAAGCCGAGCAAAATTATTCAATAACAGAACGTGAGTTACTTGCAGTTATTTTTGGTATTCAAAAGTTTAGACCTTATATTGAAGGTACCCATTTTAAAGTTATTACAGATCATCATTCACTTATTTGGATTAATAATTTAAAAGATCCTTCTGGCCGATTAGCCAGATGGAGTGTTAAACTTCAACAATTTGATTTTGAAGTTATTCATCGTAAAGGTAAATTAAATGTTGTTCCTGATGCACTTTCTAGAGCACCTTTGGAAGTTAGTTCTTTAGAATTTTCTGTTGTCGATTTAAACGATTGGTATAAGAAAATATTAGCCAACGTTTCTAAAAATCCTGAATTATTTCCCGATTGGAGAGTTGGAGATGATAAACTACAAATTTATTCTAATGATTTAAACATCGAATCGAATTTAGTGGAATGGAAATTAGTTGTTCCGAAATCTTTAAGGAAAGATATTTTGCGAAAATTTCATGATGATCCTACATCATCACATTTTGGTGTGTTTAAAACTTTTTCAAAAATTAAAGAATTTTATTATTGGCCAAAAATGAAGTCAAATATTTCCAAATATATTAGGAATTGCAATGTTTGTAACCGAAGCAAGTCTTCACAATGTAATCATTATGGTTTTATGGGTAAAGAGAAAAATATTTCTTATCCTTTTCAATGTATTTCTGTTGATTTAGTGGGTCCTTTTCCTAGATCGAAGAGTGGTAACACAGTTTTATTAGTTATTTGTGATTGGTTTACTAAATTTACTTTGATTCACCCTATGCGCAGTGCTACTGCTTAAAGTATTTGTCAGTACATTGAAAATTATGTATTTCTAGTTTACGGTGACCCTCAAATTTGTATGGTGGACAATGGTCCTCAATTTAAAAGTTCACAATTTAAAAATTTAATGAGTTTTTACAAAGTTCAATCCATTTGGTTTAATGCAAGTTATCACCCTCAAGTAAATTTTGTTGAGAGAGTTAATAAAGTAGTAGGTGCTGCAATCAGGTCTTATATTCGAGATGATCACAAGGAATGGGATGTTGAAATTCACAAAATTGCCCATGCTATTCGTAACGCTGTTCATGAGTCTACGAAATTTTCACCTTCCTTTTTGGCGTTTAGTCGGACTATTTATTTATTTATTACTAACTGTGGACAATTAGTTCAAGATTTAAATGAACTTTCACCCATTTTTAAACATGTTAAACAAAATTTACATGCAGCTTAAGAAAGAAATTCAAAATCTTACAATTTGCGACGTCGTCCGTTGAAATTAAACGTTGGCGATTTAGTTTGGAAAAAGAATTTTACTTTATCTGATGCGACTAAAAATTATAGTCAAAAGTTAGCTCCTAAATTTATTGAAGCAAAAGTTATTGAGGTGGTAGGTCCAACTACGTACCGATTGGCCACCCCTATTGATAATAAACCATTAGGTGTTTTTCATGTTAAAGATTTAAAACCCCATTAGTTCTTATTTTTTCGTATTCTTTTTAATTATTTTTCTATTTTAGTATTTTTACATTCTGGTTTTCTTATTTATATTTTTAATTATTTTGATAATTTTTCAAAATAATTTTATTTTGTGCTTATTTCGCACATTATTTTTGTGGCTTTGCAAACCACTTATTTTATTTTTGCTACATTTGTTAGCATGATGGTTGATATTTAGATCCCATCGTGCGATTATTTTGTCGATTTTTGGGACATTAGTTCTCTGGCAGATTATCTTCCTTTAATGGATTTACAATTTGCTATTGTTACAATAGTAAAATTGAAGATAACCATTTTGAGTTTACCTCTGATCGTTAATTTGACGTGTAAACTCTTAACCATTGATAAGAAAACTAGTAATGCTTGTATACATTTTTATTTTTTGATTGATTTAGTTATTTTGTTTTTCTTGATTTGTGTAGTGTTACTATTCTTGGACGGTGCTTGAGGATTTCGGTTCGCCTCGTGTCAACCTCGATTAGTTCACTTCCTGATTATGACGTTTTGGTAGTTTTAGGGGGGGGGGGGGGGTTGTTGTGTTCGTAAGAGTGCATCATCTTCCTCTTTATTACCTCACCTAGATTTCGATTTATTTATAAAACGCGCGTGTTAGTTAGGGAATGTTTGGTCTTGGACGACGACTGTGGAACAACATGAAACCTGAATCTCGTGAAGGGTAGAGTGGCCTCTCTTGTTCTCCACGACGAAGCATCCTGAGCTAATTTGCCATGGAAATAGTCGTACCTTGGATTTACCGATTTTGACTTACTTATCGAACGTGACAGTGGTAGTTGTGTGATGTACCTAGGAGGCTTGGTTTGAGACCACCGGGGTAGGGTAATGGAACCGCTCTCTCTCGGCCTTACGTCTCGCGATTATTTATTGTTAGTCCGGAAGGATTTTTATTTATACTCTCGAGTGGAGTGGCGTTTAGCCTTGATTTTTTATATAGTTGCACGATAACTGTTCCCGGCTCCCCACTGTCCCTTCAGGTCATGGTAGGTTTCCGTTCGTTTTTACCTTAGATTCAAATTTTTTACCGGTTACTCATTTTGCTCTTCTGATGGTGGTTTGCTTCACTAACCCACCAGTTAAAGTTTTTACTTTATTTAAGGTTTCGGGTCCTTGATTCTCGACTAGTGGCGTGTGCGGGTGGTAGCGTCATTAGCTTATATCTTGTTGCGAGGGTCTTTCCTGACCGACATCGCCACATTTTCTGTACTTATTGTACATTTTCTTTTTATTTTCTTTTACCTTTTGCTTAGATTTTAATTAGCTTAACATTTTGTTTTCTTAAATTTTAATAATTTCATTTATTAGCTTAGTGTTTGGAATCTCCGCTTTGGTGATCTCCGAGTCCAAATTTTAGGAGGGTGTGTAACAACCTTTTTCATGTTGTATAAATTATACTTTAATTTTAGATCTTTCATTCATTTAATAGTAAACATAAGAAAAGTTTTAAGTTTTGCATTTCATAGTACATATCTTTTAAGTGTAATTTTCATAAAATTATATTTCCTTTCCGTAAGAAATTGGATGCTGATCGCGCAAAGCGTGATAACTTAATTCTATGCGCAGATGCGTGGGGACACTTACAGAGTCACTCTGAAATCCTCTATTAAATTCACTTCCTGCTAAATGTAATAGCATGAAGCATGCAGTTTTGGGGAATTTTCCCTAAATTTTAGTGTAAAGTGCCATCGGTTTAGATGGTAAGAGATTAATTCATTATATTTTAAATTAAAAACATTTGCTTTTTTTTAGGCATTTTTTAATGCATTCTTTTAGAATGCACACTTTTTGCATACTTTAATTTTGCATACTTTTAAATGGCATTTCGATTTTTTCATTCTTTCTCTTCATCTTTCACTTTTAAGTTTTACCTTTATTATACTACTTTTTGGATTACATTTTAAATTGCAATTTTGATATACTAAAACCTCAAGAATGCTATAAATTTATTGGAAAGAAAATTTCTACGTATAAATATTAAATAATAAACTCCAGTAAGGGTGCGGCTGATCGCGTTATTACAAGATTACGCAATGATGATGTAGAAATGATATCATGCTGGTTGACCGCTCCGTATTCATAAGTAAACACAAGAAGTTGTCAAAAAGAAAGTATAGTTCTTTCAGCATAGCTATAACACCTTTTTCTTTCCTCTCCTTAATCATCCCTTAATTTGGTAAATAAACATTATTGCCCATTGTTATTTTTTTTTATATTAATATAAAGCTTTTATTGTTCATTAACTAGGTTTTGTTGTTCCTATAACTAAAGACAACATGGCGCTCGAGATTTCATTTCATTATATTTTTATAATTTTCTTATATTGCATTTTTTATTAATTAGTGAAGGGGAAATAATTTAGCAGATTGGAATCAAGCAGCATTCAAGGTATTTGAGAAATCCTTTTATTAGAACCTCTCTATCTTAATCTACCGACAGGGCCAACGGCAGTAGCGATTGTTATTTATTCATATTTTTTAATTAAATTTATTTGAACAATTGCTAATAGTTTAGAAGTAGCAGATTATACTGGCGTTATAATTTATGGTGATACAATTGGCGCCGTTTAATGTTATATAGTATTATTTTAGATGCGTTCAGAGATTGTTGCTTGCGTAAGCCGGTGTTGCGATATGTCGCAGAAAAGGAAATTGGATTTATCTATAGAAGCAAATCGCGAAACTGCCTTACAGTGAATGGATGAGACTGATGAGGAGGAGAACATTTTAGAAACAGATTCTGAGTGTTCCGAATTAGAAGATAATGTAGAAATTCAGGATAATGAACTTGAGTTTTTTAGGTGTGTAAAAAAGTGATACGAGCTTTATTGAAAAATTTACATATTACATCTTGCTTTTAGACTGGAGGTGAAGAAAATGATGTAATTGATGATAGTGATCCTGCATATGTATCAAAAGATGGATCGGTTTGGAACAGAAAGACACCTAGACCTGCACGAACAGCAAAGCAAAATATTATAGCAAAAAAACCAGGACTTACTACCACGTCGAAAACGATGAAATAGTTCAAATTATTGTTCAGTGCACCAACCAAAAAGTTCTGAAATTTTATGTCGAATGGAACAATAAGAACCCAAACAAACAACGTCAATGGCAACCTGTAGATTCTGTTGAAATATATGCTGCACTTGGTATTTTGATTATAGCTGGGGCGCTAAAAGCAAATATGAGAACCTATTCTCTTTCTTTGGACAAAAAAAATCACTTTTGAGTAGGGCTGTATTTCCTGCATCAATGGCACGTGACAGATTTGTCAATATTTTACGTTTTATACGATTTGATGACCTTACAACACGAGTAGATCGCAGGAAATTGGACAAATTGGCTGCTTTTAGAAATATATTTGAAAAGTTTGGAGGGCATTGCAAAGAACACTATTTACCCAACTCACATCTTACTGTTGACGAGCAACTAGCAGCTTTTAGAGGGAAGTGTCCATTCCGAGTCTATATGAAATCGAAGCCCGCTAAATATGGAATCAAAATTTGGGCTCTTGTGGGCAATAACTCAACCTATGCTCTAAACCTACAAATATATACGGGAAAGGAAGGAAATAAACCTGAAAAAGATCAGGGAAAAATAGTTGTTCTTGATCTAGTTGAATGTCTTGAAGGTGGTTATGGAATAATAACAGACAACTTTTTCACGAGTATTTCCCTAGCTAACGAACTTTTGAAAGAAAAGCTAACACTATGTGGAACCATGAGGAAAAACAAACGAGATATTCCTCCAGTTCTTCTACCACATCCTTCAAGAACCGAGAAGTCTTTTCAAGATAAGTACACATTAGTTTCCTATGTTACCGCTAAAAATAAAGCCGTCATTCTTCTCAGCACAGAACACCATGATGGCAAAATTACTGGGGACGAGACAGATTATAAGCCAGAAGTAATTCTCCATTACAATGACACGAAAGGATCAGTTGAAACCATGGACAAAGCGAACATTCGGTAAGGAGGTCGATCAAACAGTGGCCACTTGTTTTGTTGCAAAATGTAATTGACATTGCTTGTCTAAATTCATTTGTGTTGTGGATAACAAAAAACCCCCAGCTTTGTGAAAGTGCTACACACAAAAGAAGATAATTTTTATTAGACATGGGACAGGAACTCAAAACCCTATGTTGAAAGACGACTACAATCCAGTGTAACTTTTCATAAACGTATATTAAATGCAATGTATCATTTTACAGGAACATTAGATCCCGGACCCAGTAAAAGAATCGATAAAAATCCATGGGAAGGTATGTACTGTGCCCTAGAAAATATTACAAGAAGAGCAGAAGTAAAAGTGATAGATGTAAAAACTTTGTTTGTCCTAATCATCATGTAACTAAGAAAACAAAAGTTTACTCAAAATGTCACGATTTGGATCAAGAACATTTAAATTAACTTATTTGTAACAAAGTTATACTTTTATTTTTCTTAATTATGTTTACCTGGAATATTTTATTTATGTTAAACGTTTAATATTTTATGTTGATTATTTTTGTACCAAATTTGCTATTAAGGTTATATTTAAACATATACGTTCAATTTTTATTATTTTGATTGCCATAAATCAGAAAGAAAAGATGGGGTACAAAATGTACCCCCTCCGGCATCTTCGCAGATACTCAACCCTCCGGCATCTGAAGGTTAATCGAACGTACCTTATCGTTCTAGCATAACACAATATGACTTCCTATGGAACGCACTTATATTTCAACGAAACTCTTTTAGCCAACGTGGTGAATAAAAATTTTTCTGTCGACAAAAAAATGCCGCTTAGCTGACGAAATTCGTTGACAAGTACTTTATTTTATTTAACCATATCGTCTGGATACAAAAGGTTGTCTCGAGAAATAGTTTGTAACCAGTCCGGTGCTTGCTTTATTTCATTTGAAAGCACTTTGGTTGTGGTGTCTGAATCGGGGTAGGTATTACGAAAACGGTACGAAATATATCCAGCGGAATAAGACTCTCTTCATTAATATTTTTTTCTGAATGTTCCCTGGTCGAATGAAAAGTTGACCAATGGTTATGGCCCTCATGTATAAAATCAGCTCCATCGTATAAAGGTTAAACAAAGGCGGTAAAAACTCTTCATCGTCTTTGTTATACTGCTCAGAAAAAAAAATATGTGTCAGAATCATAACCAACCTTCTATTTAAAATAATCAATTAATGATATTTGAAATCGAATAACACTATAAATGAAGTATGGATAAAAACAAAAATAAAGCTAGTTACTGCAACACTTACCATCTGATGTCATCAGGCATAACTTCCGATAACAAACTTATGATATGCAGACATTCCTATTGAGGGGATTAACCAGCACGTCTTCAGTTTGTTATTCTGTATTTCGTTTTCCCGTGAATGTTTTCCTAAAATATACCATCTAAGGCGATACATGAAGTCCATAGTCGTCGGATGACCATTAGGTCCTGATCCAACCGACGAGTTAATATGTACTCCAAATTATAATTTTTCCTCAACTCTTCAAACATTTCAACAATAACCTTGCTATTATGAAATATTATTCCTTTTTGGAATGTAACTAGGCTTTTACATTTGTCAACACGTATAGGTGAAATTTCAGTAGAAACTGCTTTCAAAAGTGACAGCTGTTCTGTTTTGTTGTAAAATCCATCTAAACCATTCCTGCAGTTAAAAACATCAAACCAATCAATTACAAATTCTGATACTTTTGCCTAGTTAGCGTTTTGTAGGTATCCCCTTTTTCCAACATACTTAATAGCTTCAGATACAATACTAGATAATAGTTGCACTACTCTCTCACCTTTTGCCTCTCACTTCCTTTCGTCATATTTAAGTGATATTTCGTTAATTTTGTATGCCACAGACAATTCAGTGCTTGAAGCAGTAAGAGAGAATTGAAAACATGAGGAATCGATGCAGTAGCCACCCCCGTAAAAACCGCCGTCAAGTAAATGATTTCTAATAAACTTTACCGAAGTGAGGAACATCGGCAAATGTGAACGTGTTGAAAGAGGGATCAAATGGATGACTAAAAAACTACTTTCATCACATCGAACTGCTATACTTTTCCAAAGTTTCATATTCGAAGAACTCATATCACATGTTACACTAACTACAACGTATCCAGGTTCATAAAGTAATTTTATTATTAAATTTATATCAGATGTCATTGGTTGATCGAATTTATAAAAGACAGGTTGTTTCCATTTTTCAATAAGCCCTCGGGCCATTAAAACTTGCCAGCTTTTATGTGGTCCCACCCCAACTTCAGATTTTGGTTCACTATTTGACACATAAATTTCACCAAACGTTAATGTTGTCAAGCGTGAGGCCACACTCAAGCCTCTAGATTTGGATTTCATCAAATGAAGAACATCTATTAGCACCCTTGTTCAACATTAAGAGAAGAAGCCAATGCTTTAATCCAGGTAACGGATAAGTATGAGCTTTTATAAACCGATATGCCTTCGAGTTTTACCAGGATCCCTTTATTTGTCCCGCTTAAAGCAATGAGTTTGGAAACATCATTGGGAAGTGAAATGTCTGTTTCTTCAAGTTTAGAAGAAATAATATCATTCAAGTCTTTGTTTATTAATTTGAGACGTTCGAGTTCTTGGGTTAACTCTAAAACTTGCATTTTCAATTCAAGAATTTCGCCTTTTGGCTGTAAATTTTTATAGATGAGACAATAAAAGTGACTCGATTAAATTTACCTATTTGCCTTAAAGAACTGACTGGATTTTCTGCGTCATCAATGACGTTTTCACAAGACGAATCACAATTTACAAATTTATGATTCACACTTAGCAGTTATTTGACTTGTTTTTACCTATTCCTGACTGAATTATCGGTATTCTCAATCAGTGTCAGTTTCTCGACTAGGTTCTTCAAAGAAAGAAATAGGCACAGCGTCTTTGTTCAAGTTACGACAATTTTTATGACAATAATTTAGCAATCTATGTTTCAATTGCTCTTCGAAACTATTCACTGTAAAATGCAACGAACATACATACGCTACAAGAAAACAAATACATGTTTCTGAAATAAGGTTCAATTTCTACTGCATGTAGAACTCATTAAAATAAGACAAATGTTCTATAAACATGTGCCTAAACGCACCCTTAAATTACAGGCCCTTGAAAGGGTTCGAATTAAACTGATTTTATCCAGTTATTTCAAAACGATAAAAGATAAAGAGACGAAATAAAGAACATACAACTTTTCACGCCGAGTAACATGAGCTAGGCCATTTTCGTTATTCGAATCATATCCTTTTCAGGATAAATATCAAGTCTAAAAATTTTGTACGACCTTTTCAATTTTTTGACAAATTCATAAATTTTGGACAGTTTACTAAAAATGTCGTCTTTGCGTTTCTGAATTGATTCCGAAGTGAATAACAGTAATTTTATCAAATAATGATAATTTTCAAACTCATTTTACACAAAAACCGTTGCCGATATCGAATTACGCAAAGACGACATTTTTACATAAAACTGTCCAAAATTTATGAATTTGTTAAAAAATTGCAAAAGGTCGTACAAAATTTTTAGGGACTTGATACCTTCCATCCCTGAAAAGGACGCCTATGATTCGAATAACGAAAATGACCTATCTCATGTTACTCGGCGTCAAAAGTTATGTATGTTCGCTTAATTTCATCTCTTTATCTTTTATCGTTTTGAAATAATTGAATAAAATCAATTTCATTCGAACCCTTTCAAGAGAAGCCTGTAACTTTTTAAGGGTGCGTTTAGACATATTTTATGAACATTTTGTCTTATTTTAATGTTCAACATCATTAGAAATGCGAACACTATTTCAGAAACACCCTATAATTACATTTAATATATTATAATTGATCATTTATTTAAGTTCGCGTGTAGCTATTTACTCGAACAATTGTCTCTTTAGTTTTACGAGAATATGGTCAACTCGTGCGTTGCACGATGGCGCCGTGGATGCAAAGGCGCCCGTCGATGCCTCTCAATTTATAAATTTTCCACAAAAAAAAATGAAATTGTGTTCCCGTCATTTGAAAACAAAAATAGTAGTAATGATTTATTATTATACAATAATTACAGTTTTCTGCGTGCAATTTCAGAGAGTTTTATTTTGTTCAGAACAATAATAATAAACATAGATAAATCATAATAAAGGCTTAGTCATTTGTCGTGTTGCGTTTCAACTTGTATTTTAACGAGTATACAATTATTCGTGTTGAAACTTTCATTCTGTGACTTCTATTTCGACTTCCTACATAAAAAGAGTTTACTTGATAGATTTATTTTATATTTATTATATTATCATACCGTTTGATAAATAGCTAAGAAATAATTTTAATAGTGATATTTATTTATCTAGTAAATTTTGTGTTCGTTTAATCTTGCATTACTTAGTTATTAGTTCGAATTGATTACTTAAAAGCTTCTATCTAAGGTAAGTTAAATAAGTTTTGTAATCAATTTAGTGGAAAAGTAACTGTTTATAATTAATTTTTTTTTCAACTTTAAGCACTAAATATTTTTAAGTGTTACCATCTTGTTTTAAAAAACCTACTTTAAAGTTTTGCCGCAACCTCGGGAATATTTAAAATTTAAACTGTTTTCTTTATTATCAGTTTTCACGATTGAATTATTTTTGCAATTAATATAATATGAAGCGAATTAATTTGAATTTATACATAGATGTCTAAAGAGGAAAAAAGAAAAAATAAACTTTCCGGATCTGAAAACTTATTAAACAAACATCAACGGCGGAATTAGAAACTGAACCAAGTAGCAGCCAAATGGTGTCCGATTTCTTGATTCCTACAGTATGCTCAACTACTGGTGAAGAACTGCTGGAGAAGGAATTTGAAGGCAGTGTCAATATTCAGCTACAATCAATTTCTAGCTAAGATTGTGAACATGATGACGGTGAAGAGAAATTTATGACACTTGCTGAGGATCCAGGGTTATGGCGAAAAGTTTTACTTCCCCATCATGTTCAAATATTAGTAGATAATAGACCAGGTCATTATCTATTTGCTTCTCAAAACACAAAACAGATTTACGAGGCGATCTTGAGAAAATATACTCGTTAGAATAAAGTCAAAAGATATGTCATCTAATAGATAGTAATGAAGTTCTGGCAAGGCTTCCACATCTTCTTGCATCCAACTCGGATAGAAGAGAAGATTTCTATAACTTACTTCAAAATTGAAACTGTTTCTCTATATTTAGACATATCGAATTTACAATACTTTATTTTCTTTAAAGTGAAGAGTTAGTCACTATTGAAAATCATACTTCCTGGGCAAATTTTTATATCTTCGGTTTTTTTCTAATTTATACAACGATTCTTGCTTTGATCCAATGTATTTAATGGTGTGGTGGTTTTATCTGAACTGGACGTAGAGTTGTCATTATTTGAATTGAGTTGCAGTATTCGTAGATGGAACGTTGACATCTGCAACGTCATTACTTGCATCAAGGATTTCTGATGTAAAATTATCTGAAATTGAAATAAAATAATACCGTTAATTTCATTTTTCTACTATCGTGCAAAAGGTTTTCACTTTTCACACTATATACTATGCTAAAGTTCAATTTTTTTTTATAGTACAAAATGAAACAACTTTGTTGTACGAATACCACGGAATATTCAGGAATCTGTGGTTTTCGTGCAACAGAAACCTTAGTTCTGCACGGAAACCATAAAGTACCAGTTAATTAGTAGAGCTCGATCGATGACGTCTCAATTCGTCAGCTTTGCCTGTGATTCTAGAGAGAATTCTTTACTTTAATTTTGAATTATTCGTAGTTACCCACCGTTTGCAGTGATTTTTTTAAAAGCTATTAGAATGTGTTATATTTTCATTTATTGTGAAAACCCTTCAATACAGTTCCGAAACAGATTAAATCCAGTTGAATCGTGAAAGAATCTCTAGGTATAACAAGTTAAAAAAGCACAAATAGTCCTTGCACGATTACGTTCATCTCTTGAAGAGAGAATGAAAAACATATTAAAAATCACCGGGGACCATCAAAGTCCCTGGAATCAGAGGTAGACTCGTTGACATATCTTTCATCAATTTCGACACCCAAGTAAGTCCAATTTATTCAAAAAATCAGTTTATATTCAGGTCTCCAGCGAATTCAATTGTAAAATAGAAACGTCACGATATATACATACAAGGTGTCCCAGGAGTTCGTACCAAAACTTGGGAAATGGTAGATCTAATCATTTTAATACAAAACTGTGCCGGCAACAAATGTTAAAAATCAGGACACATTATTATTAATAACGAACAAGTTCTGCTAAACAGAATTTTTAATTTACTATATATAATTATGGAATTCCACAAAATAAGTATGGGTCCAACTGCATTAAAAAAGCTGTTATAAACTTAAAAGTACTCTATAATAAACGTAAACTTTTGAATCGTGGCACAAGAGCACTACTGTGTGACACACTAGTTCTGTCCCAATTTAATTTTTGTGATGCTGTGTATGGACCTTGTATTGATAGTTTGGACTCTAAAAGAATACAACGCATACAAAACTGTTGCCTCACGTTTATTTTTGGCATAAAAAAATATGAGTCAATCTACTACAAGCTCCATGAAATAGACTGGCTTAACATGGGCAACAGAAGAGTTTTGCATTCAACTTGCTTATACCACAAAATAATTAATACCAGAACTCCCTCGTATCTGTACAATAAAATCGAATTTTCATCAGAAATTCACAACTTCAATTTAAGAAACAAAAATCTACTTCTAATTCCTACTCATAAATCACAAATGTTTAAAAGGTCTTTCTCCTATAATATAGCGATAAATTATAATTCTATACCTGAAAGAATAAAATTATTACCATTTAATAAATTTAAAATTCGTCTCCGCCAACTCCTAATGAGCAGACAGTAATGACAATTTATTTATTTTATTGTTAGGTTTAAGTGGCAGAACAGTCGCCAAATGTCTTAACATTTGGCAAGACTGAACTTCGACCTTTTGTGCACTAATTTTAAGGTTAACTCTGTTTTGTAAATAACATTATTTAGTGTTCAATAAATGGCAATAATAATAATAATAATAACCAGTAATCACGACACATACCTTTTATGCATCCCTGTTCAACATGGATAGATCTGTATCCCCCATTTATCTCTAGGGATGTAATGCCTCCACCACTATCTAGCAATGTTTGAGACAATTAACACTATCTTAGCAGCTAAAAAGTAATTTTGATGTATGCAGACTGAGGCGGTAAACCTGAACTGCACAAAAAATCAATTACCAAAATAATCTTCAACATGAACTGCACCACTGAAGGTTAAATGCTCCTAATCCCCTGTCATGAATTGCCCCACCTTGTTTTAATGGCATTTAAACGATTTTATGTAATGTAGGTATAATATGAATGTACTACATATATACAGGGTGATTAGTGAGGAAATCATTTTAACACAAAGCTGAAAATGAAAATGATAATGTATTACAGGTTTTTTAATGGTTATCATCTAAATTCACGGTTGAAAGAGAGACACATAGAGGTGTTTCCTTTCTAGATATTAAAGTTATAAGGAGTCATGATAATAAAATTATTTTAGATTGGTAGCTTAAACCGACAAATTCAGGTCGTTTTATAAATTACTATTCTAACCATTCTTTGTATATTAAAAAAATATATATTATTTTAGCCTTAAAAAATAGAATTTATAAAATTGTTCATCCTTCCTTATTCCAAAAAAACCTTCAAAAATTATTACCACTATTAACAATCTCTTTACTAAATTAAGATTCAAATGATATTAAATCGAATCTTATTTACACAATTAATTGTGAATCATACTATTCTTCAAATTGGCTTAAAACCGGAATATCACTCCATAAAAGTGATTGCAAATTAAACACATATATATATATATATATATATATATATATATATATATATATATATATATATATATATATATATATAGTGCAAAGCGACACGCGACGGAAGATTGTGGCTTCACTGTTGATTTTTCATTAAAATCATTTATACAAAAGTTATATGGTTCCAATACGTGCACAACTTAAAAATATTTTAGCACCTACAGGGTGATTCGTAAAAGTAAGGGGGTATCAACTTTTTTATTTTAAATAGAACACCCTGTATATCATTACATTTTTGGATAGCCTAATGAATAAGTTTTTCAACGATGTATACATTTGTACATATAAAATACAACGTAGCCAAGTTATTTAACAAAAATGTATTTTTTTCCTAAATGTAAGGATAGCAATAAAAATTAATTCTTGGTTTATTATCTAATTTGAGACAAATTAGTTCAGGGCTATAATTAAGCTAGGTATGGGCTTTGAAAAGATGTAAACTTTTTATCGATGTATTGAATAGGGGAGAGAAGGCTCCGTGTGAAACTTAACATGTTCAACGTACATCAATTCTCTTATTTCAAATAGAACACCCCGTATATTTTTATATGGACGAATAGTACTCTTAAAGACCTAACTTTTATCTAAATACATTGATACCGCTAAAATTTATAGTTTTTAAAATATCTCTATTTTTTTAATTTTTCTATAATTATTTTATAACGTAACGATTTAATAGAATGCCATGATTTAAAAACAATAAAACAAAGTTTTAATGTACTTTGACTTGATTTCTTTCAAAACTACTTTTTCACTACATTTGTATTTAGAAGACTACCACCCACTCTTGTTTTCTCCCACATTTCTGCAGCAAAATGAACCTGGAGTTTGTTTCAGTTATCAGAAAAATAACTTAAGATCAGGTTGATAACTTACCACACGCAAACATGAAAATCAGTAGACTTCCTATTCTCTCTCTTCATTTGGATTCTTATGGATTCTTAGAAAATGTTCCGTCAATTGTCCTTTTTTTGCAGAATTGCTGCAATCAATTGCTGCACAACATGGCATTATCAACAAAGAAATATAAGAATATACAGTCCGCGCGGCCAAAGAATGCCTCGTGTCGCGCATGGATGTTCGTGGATTCGGCCGCACTCGTTAACGCAATAGCGACTGAAAGCATTACCAGTGGCGTCGGTGTCGCGTTTTCAATTATTCGTCACCAAACCACAAGAAATTTTAAAATATTCTATTTATTTGAATTACATATGAACAGTAATAGTTTAAACATTTATAAACTAAAAAAATAACCGTGTTGACAAGTAATAAATTTTATATTTGAATTACAAATGAACACAACAGTTTAATCGTTTATGAAAATCATAAAAGTATAAGATCGATTTTTAATTATAAAAACAGAATAGGCTGTATTTTAAGAGTATTAATCAGGATTTAAAAAAATTATGATATTTCTTAGGTAATCAATTTTTATATTTCCATACACTTTGGGGAAAAGTTACTCAAACGGCGGTAATTACCTACTATAATAATATTAAATACTACTAACAAATAAGTCACACAATCATTCATCACTAGACCAGCCACTTTCAGTTTCTGAATCGTCCTCCAAATTTATCACCGGTTTTTCGACTTGTACGTCAATCAGTATTTCGTTCTCTAAATATTTTTTTTCCTGGTCGATTACGTGGTTGAAGTTAAAGGTGGTATTTCTCTTTGCAACATTATTTTTCACTTGAGCCCAAATCAACTCAATCGGGTTTAAGTCCGGGTGATAGGGAGATAGTCGCAGCACCGTATGTCTTTCATTACTTAATATACAATCAAACTTGTACGTTATATGTTCCTTTTTATGTAGCTTAATTATTTCATAAAGTTGTGGTCTGTACATCAAAGGAGTGAACGGTATCTTTTTCACTATTAACCACTTCACCATATTTGCCTTTTTCGAATTACTTGTTGGGGCACGATCCACCTGAACATTATGGTACGGTGCATTATCAATAACCCAAACCGATTGTGGAGGCAAGTTTGGTAAAAGTTTCTCACGTAACCATTTTTCGTGGTTGATACCATTTATCTCGTCGTGATAGTCTCCGCTGCTAATTCCTCATTTAAATATCAGACTACAACCTGGTAAAAAAACCCATTTCACCTCCTGCATGTACCACAATCGTTCTTGGTCCTTTGGAAATTGCAGACAGCAGCCCGTTAGTTGTGCCATCACTCCACGACGTTGATTGTATGTGTCCACTATGAACATACGTTTCGTCCATATAGATAATTGGACGATTTAATTCTCGGTAGAATTGAATTTTTCGTAAGTAAGTAATTCTTAGAGCCCTTATATCGTTCTTCTCTATTAAAAGTTTTCTATTATTCTTAGTTCGATGCCATTGAAATCCCAGGTCTTTTAATATAACACGTAAAGATGTAGCACCACCGTGCCAACCTAAGTCATTGTGGAGTTTCTCGCGTAGAGCAGGAATTGTCACCCGTGCACCCTCGGTCTTGTGAAAATTATATACTATATTGCAAAAAAGGCTCTTTTCGAAATCTTCCAAGTCTGTCACCGGAGACGGACGTGGGCGTTTCTTGCCTGGAGTTGAAAATCTTGGTTTTTCCTCTTCTGTTAGACCTTCACCCTCTTTAATAATATTTACCACTGATCTAACAGACACTTTTGTTGCTTCACACACGGTTTCTTTTAATTGTTTCAAGGTATATGTGGGGTGTAAGTTTTTCAAATAACTGTACACATTATATATCACCTCACGCGTGTGACCACTTATTACTTGGCCACTTTTTCCCAATGTAGAACTCATATTTCTACACTCGGTTTTAAATCACAGTTGCAAACGAACTAACTAATAAAAACATTTTTGAATATTTGCTAATCTGTTGTTAATGATACTAAGGAATGTCAACTATTAGGATTTCTTTAATGAGAATTTAAGCAAATGCCATTAGCATTCCATGCGCCGCAAAACTACTTATTTATTTTACTATGTATTGTGAAAGTATTTGTTGTTTATACATATTTGTCTAATAAATTTGAGTATTATGAGCTTTAAAATTCACATAGGACACAAAATGGTTCACTGTCGTTTTGTTGCAATAATTGTAATAAAGTTAAATTAACAAGTACGTATGTAAATTAATAACAGAAATAAATAATTAATTAGTGTAATACATGATAATAAACGGAGCGCGTTTTTGGTGGCGACGCCACTGACATGCCGCGCTTAAGAGACTTGAAGTTGGACGAATGCGCATCCAACGTTCAGGCATTCTTTGGCCGCGCGGACTATATTTATTATTTGGCTGATACGAAACTTACAATTTTCAGGCTTTTCAAAGAGATTGTCTATCTTTATATTAACTGAAGATTATAGCAACAATAGAAATATAATCATGTCAACATTGACTATTGAACTTTTAGAGATAAAAAATAATATCATTATTTCACTTACCGATGGAACGAAAAGGTTTTCAAAAATCGTTGAAAATAACTTCGCAGCACAAAAACAGCTATGTAGAAAAGAATATGTCTATTTTAGATATCTAAGATGTCTTACTTTGCAGTCACAAATAATCTAACGCTTAAAAATATCAATAAATAACTAAGAAAATACGAAAAACCACAAGTATGCCATACAAATTCACGCTGTAAACAATTAAAATGTTGCAAACTAGTGGCGGATTTGATCACGTTAAGCTGCTAACCAATCACAAAGAGGACCTCAATTGCCGCCACTGTCTTGCATAGTCACTGTATGATACTCTAGAAGTACAGGTTTGCTTCTAATTCGTCTGTTTTATGATTACCACATGGTTAATATACAAATTAACGTCCAATAATCTAGTTCACGGTCGATAATTCAGAGACTGTTTGTTTTCCCGTAAACCGTCCTCTCTTTGCAGTACGAAACAACTGAAGTAATATTACAAAATAAGATTTCATTTTAAATTCAGAATTTTGTGGTTCATTAGGCTTAGTCACCTTTGATGGCGCACCTGTTCGTTTGATAGGCATAGAAGCCGTATACAATCTACTATTTTATCTTTAAGCGATTGTAACATTGATAAAATTTTGATTTTGCAACGTAAATTTTATGCTACAACGGAAGTTACAATTGTTGTTACAAACTTTCAGATTCGTAGTAGGGTTCGATACTTCTTTGTTTCCAATTTTCCAAGTAGTACGCTTGAACTTACCTTTCGTACTTTTGTTCCTACCGGACTAGCTCAGGATAAAAGGGTTACTTTGGGAAAGGTTTTAGAAAAATTCTCCTTTCACCAATTTTAAATGTATAATCATAATTCTTAATCATCAACTAATTTGGAAAAATAATTGCATATCTGAGAGTAAAATTATGTTATTTGATACCCCAGCAGGTATGAAGAGGTTACGAACTTTCAAATATCGTGGCTTTAAAACAAATTTTGTATGTTTACTTATCTTACAGTTTGTTATAAATTTGACAAGAGATTCAGGTTAAATTATATAAGTTTATTACATTTAATAATCAAGCAAAAGTTTTATAGTTACTTAGTAAACAGAAACTTAATCCTCCAACTAAACATAACATACTCGTGTTTACTGGCTAGTTTGTTATCTCTAGCAAAATATGAAACAACAAAAAAACAAACATCCTACACGAAAATATAATCCTACATAAAATGAATATCAACAATATCGTTTCTTTTCACTGTTAATTCAAATTACATAATGAAAAATTAAAAAAAAAACAGTATCTGTTGCTGTTCATCAATACTAAATACACCGCAGGTTTGCGTTCATCAACTTCCGCACTATGCTCCAAGTCACTGGTCTCCTGTCAACGAAGTTACTAGCGCTTGGTTCCTTCCCAGTCGAATTAACGCAGTTTTCATCCACAATTAGGTATCAAATTCACGTATAAACCCAGAACAACGTTATGCAAAACGTCTCATTAACAACAAAGAGGAGCTTTTTTAAAACCACATTATCGGTTAATAACAAAAGCAGAGTGATATAACAACAAAAGCAGCACGATATAAAAAAAAGCCAGACATAATGTTTACGCCTCACCGTATTTGAGGTTTTTTGTTATTTGTGCAGTTACTTTCAGCACTTCACGGTAATTATTTTAACAGCAATATCTTTATTTCGCCGCACTTACATGAGCTAACTAAAGCCAAACTACACTCACTAAGTAGATAAACCTTGCTATCGCTCTATCGTTCACTAACTTCGGCTTTATTAACCAATTTGGTCCTGAATCGCATAGGACCTTTCTTCACAAATGTTTAACCGCTTGTTATTGCATACATTCGTTCAACTCACGGTTAAATATAAATGCGTATACAATCTGTAGATAACGTCCATCTTGCAATTTAACACCCTTTATATATTTCACAAAGTCACTTCCTTTAGTTAAAATAAACCTACATAACCTATGTAATAACATTATTACTTATATTACACTACAATTTTTTATTTTTCTTGATTTGAAATAAAGTAACGCCCGTTACAGTGCCCCCTCTTGTTTTTGACTCAACTGAAAAGTTGAATCGAAAACAACGTACTGAGTGTTTGTAATATTTAGAAATAACAAAATTACAATTTTATACAAAATACTTTAGTGAAAGAACAATTTTCCTTCAAAAAGGAAAACAACAAAGTTAATAGTAATATGTTTGCTTGGGTTAAACAGAGTTATCTGACTGTACGTTTACGGTACTATTTGATTGTTCTGATCAACTACATATTTTTAAATTTACTATATTATGTACGCCTCTGTTTTCTTCCCGGTTTGGATATTTTAAGAGATAAGCATTTGGTCCCCTTTCACTTACTACTTCGTATAGTCCTCCGTACAACAGAAAGAATTTCTTTATTCCATGACTAAGCGATGATGATTGGTGATGTTTTTTAAGTAGCACCAAGCTTCCTGAATAATAAGTATCTCGTTGGGACATATTGTTTTCCTTTCTACATCCGGATCTATGTGTACTGGACATTCTACTAAACTTTCAATTATATGATTAAATGTTCGGCCTTTTAATAATTCTATGGGTGAGAAACCAGTACTGCCGTGTTCAGACATGTTCAGTCAGATTTCGATTTGACTCACCCACCTGATCCAATTCGTATGCTTCTCATTTCAGTATGTTCGGAATAACCTTCCAAGTTCTATCGTAATTATTTCTCAACTTTTGACAATTTGTTCACATTGTTTTTTGAATCTTGTTTCTTGCATCCTTAATCCTTCTTTCATCTCTTCTTATCCTGCTTTCATTTCTTCTTGTCCTTTGTTGGTATTCCTGACTTCGTTTTGGATTGCTTGCATTAATTTCACTAACATTGACATGTCCATGTTTTGCGTTTGTGCTTCTGAAGCTGCTATGATTTCTTGACTTTCTTCATTGAAAATTACGTTTTCGCAATCTTGTACACTCACCATTTTGTCTGTGTGCATTATTCGAGCCGACTTATTGAAACCCGACCGTAATTCCATAAAATAGTTATTTTATATTTGTTGGATGCCGCTTTCTTTCAGTTTCTTGATTAACTTCTTCGTGTTACCTCAGTGGTTGATTTCAATTCAATACTATAAGCATGAAATTCTCATTTTATAGGTTGCTAATCTTGTAATGATTCTGCAGATCCTTCCTAAAAATCCAAATCCTTGTCAATAAATTCCTCAAAAATTATTTCCTATTTTCTTCCACAACTGCATTTACATGATTTAAACATATTATCAGTTGTTCCACACTCTCCCCACTCTCTCCAAAATCCCTATATAAACACTAGCTTCCCATCCAAATACATTACTTACTTACTTACCTACTTATTATTATTACATCCTTTCATTCATTATTAATATTTTATTAGTATCCTAATTCTTTATTAATCCTGCCTGAAACCTGCCTGATTTACTTCAGAAATTAGATTCATTATTAATTCTTTATTAATCCTGCCTGAAACCTACCTGATTTACTATTCCTGTATTACACTCCTTCCTGCAGTCATCCTGTTACATTCATCTAACATCACACCTCTTCCTGTTCATTTTACATCCATTCGTAATCATCTCCCCATAACCAGAGTAGGTATACGAACTTATACACATTTAACTACTTATTTTTCTCATCACCTTTATCAAACCAAACAAGATTGCTATCCCTATGAACTTGTTGAAGGTGTAAGCCGCGACAAGGATAGGTCATAGAGATCCGAGCGATTATAGAGGAGTGACGGTGGTATATTGCCCCGAAACATCCTATATGGTCACGACCCAGGTTATTCCCTTAAACTTCCCCTTTGACGGTTTCGGCTTGTGCCCCGAAAAAGGATTTCCTAACTATAAATATTCATCCTCTTTCCCATTATATTATAACACCTATATCGTCTCCATCCCTTATAAATCACCACCGGTCATTACACACACAAACAAGATCATATCTGCTCCTTCATTTACCTTTTTATTCAATCATCACATATAAACTTACTCCCAAACAAATCCTTATTTATCCCTATATAATAACCATTCCCCATCAAACAGAAATTAATCCTACACCTGAATAACACCTGTTTTAATTCCAAATAGCATTTCTACCTTAAATTATAATTAAACTAAATTCCTTACTTACTCAATATATAACCACCTCCTTGCCACAGTACTACACCACAATTTCGCACTAATTGATTATTATCACTTGTAATTAACGAAACCGATCTATTCACAGTTATAGCACGTTTTGATCATCTGTTTTTAGATTTAAAACAAAACCAGCAAGAAAGGTTTGAAACTAAGAGAGGCCAGAGGCGTAGACGTTTTAAGAAAACATCTATAATAATTAAAATATTATTTAATAGGATTCTGTTGAATTTTATAACCGTTTAGTTTCAGTTTTATTTATTTATTTATCTTTTATTAGAATCAATATTATAATTTCCGTTTTCTTTGTAAATAAACCATTCCTGTAGATAACATTTGTGAAATTAGATAGGCAACCCAACCTGCGTCCAAGTATACAACAAAGTCTGAACCTCCCTTTTGAGAAAGCTCTCATATTCAAAAATTAGAGTATACAGGTTGTAAAATAAGAAATTTACAACAGGTAACAGACCGGTAGAAGCTACCATTATACCGGGAAGCATTACAATCTGGCCCTCATGTTTCTGGGTCATGTTGCAACGGAAGTTACAATTTCCAGGTAATACGCTTGGACTCGCCTTTCGTACTTTTTTCTTACCGGGCTAGCACCAACTTTACATTTATACTCATAATTCTTAATCATCAATTAATTTGGAAAATAATTGCATATCTGAGTGTAAAGTTATCAGATATTTGATACCCCAGTAGGTTTGAACCTGCAAATAGCGTGGCTTTAAAACAAATTTCGTATTTTTACTCCTCTTACAGTTCGTTATAAATTTGACAATAAATTCACAATTTTAGCTTAAATTATGTCTATTACATTTACTTCCTAATTAAACAAAAGCTTTATAGCTACAAAGTAAACAGAAGCTTAATTCACCAACTGAACATAAAACATTTACTGGCCAGTTTATCTCTGGCAAAATATGAAACAACAAAAACACAAACATCCTACACGAAAATATAATCCTAGTTAGTATATATATATATATATATATATATATATATATATATATAAACTTCAATTTATGCCCATAAAATGAATATCAACAAAACCGTTTTTTTTTCGCTGTTAATTCAAATTACGTAATAAAAAAAACAGTACGTGTTGCTGTTCATTGATGCTAAATACACCACAGATTCCGCATTCATCAACTTCCGCACGATGCTCCAGGTCACTGATCTCCCGTCGACAAAGTTAGTAGCGTTCGGTTCCTTCCCCGTCGAATTAACGCAGTTTTCATACACAATTAGGTATGAAAATCACATATAAACCCACAACATAGTTATGCAAATCGTCTCATTAACAATAAACGAGGAGCTTTTTTTTAACCACATTAGCAGTTAACAACTAAAGCAGCGCGATATAACAACAAAAGCAGTTTAATGTTTATTCCTCACTGTGGTTGAGGTTTTTTGTTATTTGTACAGTTACTTCAGCACCTCACGGTAATTGTTTTAACAGCAATCTCTTTATTTCGTTGCACTTGCACAAGCTAACTAAGTGCAATCTGCTTTCACTAAGTAGACAAAATCTTGCTATCGCACAATCGTTCACTAACTTCTGCTTTATTAACAAATTAGGTCCCGAGTCGCATAGGACTTGTGTGAACAAATCTGTAACCTCGACTAACTTTCGCTTTATTAAAAAGATTTGGTCCCGAGTCGTATAGAACCTTTCTTAGCAAATGTTTAACCTCAACTAACTTGTTATTTCATACACTCGTTCAACTCACGGACAAATATAAATTCGTATCATACAAAATGTGCAAGGGTCTGTAGATAACGTCTATCTTGCAATTTAATTCTATTTATATGTTTCACAAAGTCACTTCCTTTAGTTTGAAGTAAACCTACACAACCTCTATAATAACATTCAACTTATATTTTCTTTTAATGACAAAGAGTAAAAAAATATTTTTTTTTATTTTTCTTAATCTTAAATAAAATAACGCCCGTTACAGTGCGTAGCTCAAACTTATAGTTTTTTTTGTATTGTGTAAAATAGCTTTAATTTATTCAACGAAAAATAGAAACAAGCAGAGTAGCATAACTCCACGTATATTAAAGGGTTTGCATCAATGTAAGACCATATAGTGTCACGTCAAACTATTCTGGTTTTATTTTGAAGTGTTACATGTGTTAACTCTAAATGCATGCATAAATTGCATTACTTGTATAAATTGAAGTAAACTTTAACTTACAACGGTTCCCACCTTAAGTTGCTAAGAAACTTCATAAGTGATTAAGTTCGCACGGGAATAAACTGCACATACCTGAAAAAAAAAAGTTAAAAATTAAACGAAGTTTACTTACATATAATAAACGAGAAACTAAAATTTAATTGTTTTCGTGTCTACAAGTACTGAATAGAACGATATTTGTATTTCTATAGCGAAAATTAATACTTGTTATTAAACCCAAAACTGTGCCATTAAATAGCAAAACTTACTAAATTGCCTTGCTTTGTAAGAGTAGATAGTCTTCTTTAAACTAATAAAATCACAAAAGCTCAAAATGCTTTATAGAACCTTTAGGAAACACCGTCTGCATTCACTACTTTAGAAGAAGAATAAATTTCCTTAGTCGTGCAACAATCATAAATCATAAAGTTCGCGCAAACGTTGAATTTGAGGAAAGCTTACACATATATTTGTAGGTCAAGAAAAGTTATGTTTATTTTAAAATATTGCTTTGATATTAGAAAATATAAGCTGTGGTTTAAATCCCTTTTAATTAAATTTCAAGGCGCTATTTAGGTTATTAAAAGAAATAAAGTTATTAATAATACTAAATCACCTGCAGTAACTCTGGATGTATCTACTAAAAAGTTTTTATTAAATCACAATAAGGATTACTAATGAAGTAACACTTAAGTAATACTTTTTTACGTAGATCTGTACTCATTTTAGAATGACTAAATGTGTCAATAAGAAATAGTTATACGAGCCTATTAATAATAATTAAATCATAAGTTCGAGTGGTATAAAATAGGTATATCATTTGCATTCAATTGAGATCGTCATGAATAGAAATATTAAATTTAAAGGTCTTTCTGTTCACAACTGTGGTTTTACTTGACGTTTTTTTTTATACGCTGATCGATGAACGTAGGTAGTGTACTTGAAAAGCAGTTAGTGTGGGCGTTTGTATTAAAACCTTAGTCTTGGTTCATGGGGTTTATAAAATATTCATTCATGTTAACCTCAACTAATTTAACTTAAACAGTTTGTTAATATGTTAATTCTTTTAAATTTTATTAATTAATTCAATTCATTCAATCACACTTTGTATAGCATTCTAATCAAAACTTGATGCAATAAAGAACTTTGATAACCCCTCAACATATTTTAGTCTTTTATAGCAAGTGCATTTTAATCGATTGGTGGTTTTTAGACTTATTCATAGGTTTCTTTAAGGTGACATAACTACATAGCTACTATAAGCGTAATAAATCGTTTGTTAGTGTTGGACGAAACGGTTGTAATTGCTCGTTAGCTTTACAATAAATAATAATTGCAGAATGGAGAAAGTCTATGATTTCATTCTTATAATTGACGATTCAGAATTGTAAAAATGACCGTTGTAGTGTTATAAGGTTGTAATGGGAGTGTACGCATAAAGTTTAACGGTAAATCATTGTTCAAATACCTTTGCTTCTCAATTGTACCTAATTTTATCTAGTGTTAACCCTATAACTCCAACGTTCCAAAATACTACGATAACAGTTGATGGTTTTAAAATATTTTGTTTATACAGTGTGTCCCACCGGCGACCAAATCGATTAATTGTGGAAAAACTATGCAGAGGAAAATTTTAAAAAATTTGGCAGCACTATTGGTGGGGGACATACGACTAAAATATTTTGACAGTTGTGACACTTTCGGTTATAGCGGAAATAGATCTCAACTTGCTTAATTTAAATGGAACGCCCTATTGATTATTACATTTTTGAATTCCTCTCAAAATTATAGCCCTATTTTGTATAACATGTCCTATACCTAAGTTTACATTTTTTACATAATTAAGTTTCTATATCAAAAATAACGTTTGTAGGCCTTAAAATAATGATTAATTTTTCCTATAAGGAAACCTTCTTTTATATACCTTAGGTAGAATTCCTTGTTAAGAAGGGCCTACTTATAAGACTTTTCCACCATTTCAATAACCACTCATACAGGGTGAAATTAGCCTAAAAATGAATTTGACAAAATTGCAAAACCTCAATTTCTTTAAATAGAAACCCCAAAATTTTATTATTTTATCTGATTACGGATGAAAAATAAGGGCAAGTTTGTATAACGTTATTTATTCCGAAAATTAGTAGTTTTCAAAATTTTACCAATTAAAAATTTTTTAATGGCGATTTTGATGTAACTGTGATATAATATTTACTCTTAATTGGCTAAGACGGATCTGTGACATAATTTAGTTTTTATGTTAAAAATTGCGTTTGCAGGCCTTGAAATAGTGATTAATTTTTCCTATAAGGAAGCGTTCTTTATTTGCTTTAGGAAGAGTATGCCTTGTTGGAAATGGTCTAGTTTATTAGATTTTTGTGAAGTTTCAAAATTTACTTATACAGGGTGGTCAAAAAATAAAATTAAAAATGAACTTGGCAAAAATGCCAAAAGTCAATTTCTTCAAATGGCAACCCCGATTTTGTTAAATTTATCTGATTAATAATTTTAAAATAAGGGTAAGTTTTTATAAGGTTGTCTATTCCAAAAAGTTTTCGAAATATTGCCAATTTAATATTTTCAAATGGCGATTTTGCTGTGGCTTTGATATAATAATTACTCTTACTTGGCTAAGACAAGACAGCATTGAAAACAATCAAATGCTGAATAAATATTAGAAGCTGATATTGTGACATTCTACCATTTAAAAGCCGGGGCGTCAAAATTACTCAAACGAAGATTATATAAAATTATTTATTATTTATGGACAATGTATTTAAGTTATACCAAAAGCATGAGACACATTTACAATTCTCTATCCGCAAAAACAGAAGCCATCGTCATATGCACTTAAACAAATTACACAAAATTTGAAGGACTTTGGATACGACAAAATAGCACAGTATTTTTCAAAGAAAATAACAAAAATTAGATGTTGAAGTCAAAAAAGGAGTTATGCGGGAGTGAAAAAAACATTACTTTTTTAATAACTGTTCAAACTGGCGCTCCAAACATGTATCGCATGTAAACAGTGCTTGTTCATGGGTTGCTTTCTTACTGACTCGGGATTTAAATTCGTAAATTCATTCCTTACCCGTTGCATGCAAACTTCCATAGTTGTTAAGTGAGAGTTATACACTCGATCCTTAATTATACCCCAAATAAAACAAATCGAGCACTGAAAGATCTATGGAGCGGGATGGCCAAAGGAAAGGACCATTGTTGGCTAGCCACCGATCGTCAAAAGTAGATATCCACCACGTGGAGGTGTGCCATCATGTTGGTAAAACAGGTTTCTATAAACATTTACCGGCAAATTGTCTAAGTAGTCCCATTCAAAATTTGGCAAAATATTCAAAAAGCCTACACCTACAACGTAATATAGGCACATTTAATATCTAGAATGATTAAAAAACTCTAAACTCTAACTTACTATTTAAGTTTTCTTGATAAAAATGTAGTCCCACGACTTCTTACCGCACAATAAACGTTAAAATGCCAATATTCTTGAAAGTTATTGTCTAAACACGTTTAAACTCGAATTACTCCAATAATGGGAATTATGAAGATTAAATGTATAATTTTTTGTAAATTTGGCTTCGTCCAAATGATATTGTCTAAAAAAAGTTTGTTTCTTTTCGCCCAAGTTATCATAAATTCACAAAATTCCACTCATCTGGGAAAATAAGTGTCTTTTAAATGTTTCACAATGAAAAGTGCATATGGATGAAATTTATTTTTTCGCAATATTCTGTGAACTGTTGCCTTGGACAGCCCAGACTTTAACGCCGCTTGTCTTATAGACATTGTTGGATATGCGTAAAACTATCCCAAAATGGCTATTTCAATATTTTCAATATTATTGCGGATTACGAATGGCAAATGTGTCACATATTCTTGATATAACTTTATCACATTCTCCATAAATAATAAATAAGTTTAAATAATATTCGTTTCAGTAATTAAGGCGCCCTGGCATGATTGTTTACAACTTTTGCCACAATGACAGCTTCTTACATTTATCTAGCATTCGATTGTTATTCAACGCCATCTTATCTTGTCAACTAAGAGTAACTATATCAAATCCATAGCAAAATCGTCATTTAAAAATACTAAACTGGCAATATTTCGAAAACTACAAATTTTGGGAATAGACACCCCTACTTTTAATCAGTTAAGTTAAAAAAAAATGGAGACTGCCATTTGAAAAAATTGACTTTTGGCATTTTTGTCAAGTTCATCTTTAATTTTGTTTGTAGAACACCTTGTATAAGTAAATATAGAAACGTCACATAAGCCAAATAAACTAGGCCGTTTTCAACAACGTGCTCTACCTAAAGTAAATAAAAAAGGTTTCTATAGGAAAGATTTAACGTTATGTTAAGGTCTGCAGGCGTCATTTTTGACATAAAAACTTAATTGTGCCAAAAATCCTTAGACTTTGGGATAGGATATATAACATTTTGAGAGGAATTAAAAAATGTAATAATATATAGTGTTCCATTAAAAATAAGCAAGTTGAGATCGACTTTCGGTATAACCGAACAACTGTCAAAATATTTTAGTCATATGCCCCCACCAACATTAGTATGTTGCCAAATTTACATTTTCTTATGCATAGTTTTCCACAATCGGTCGATTTAGTTCCCGGTGGGACACCCTTTATATGATAAGCATACAAATCAAAATAAAAAAAAGAACAGCATAAGTTGAAACTAATTTTTTTCTGCCAATAATTACATTTTAGTGGATACGTCGTTATTTTCTCCTTAAGGTACATAAAATTATAAAATAGCCTGTCCGGTAGAACTGAACGGGTATCGGATTAACAAGGAGGATTGTCAATATATGGTTCTATTGTGCTTGAAACCGCCTTAATGCTTTTGTCTCGTACTTATTGTACGTGACAAAGAAAGATGGATATATTATGAATAATGCCTCTATTTCTGCCGAACAAAAGCGTTTGCAACTTTCACACATAATGACAAGGCAATAAGAATCAGATGCAGGTAGAATAGAAATTCAATAGGTATAATAAAATGCCAGTGGTTCTCAACACTGCTTTAACATTACATTTAAAATTTATGGAAGAATGCAAGTTTTATAATAAACATTTATAAAAGCCATTCATAATAATGAATATTCGATTAAGTATAGGTATTTCAATTTACATTTAGAAAGTTCATTGTATACCTAAGTATGGTAATGACGTTTTAGTGTACTCCAATTACAAAAGAATCCAAATAAATATGCAATACTGTAACAATAAGTAATTAATAATAGATTATTATACCATTTAGTAGGTACATATAGGTATAAATAAAACAACTGCAATATCTATATTATCATTAATATAATGCCGAAAAAGTTGAGTAAAGAAATTCGCGAATTAGTTTTAAATACAGTCGATTATTTTAAAGAAGAAAAGAAAATGGTGGTCCACTATTATCTACATTTTCTGTTCAACAAAGAACAGCAAACGCGTTAAAACTTTCGGTTTCGACGGTGGGGAAAATCTGTGCTTTAAAAAAAAATGGCGGCGAGTTGGAACCTCCAGTGAAAAAACAGCGTGTCAAACTTTGCACTACAGATTTTCCAGAAAATGGAAAACAAACAATTCGTGCATTAATATACGAGATGTACGCGAAGAAGGAACACGTAACGTTAAATTCATTATTAAACTTTTAAAATTGAGAACCGCGTATGAAATAGGAAAAACCAGTTTGGCTCTAGTGTTAAAAATATGGGCTTTAAATTCCAAAAACCAACAATAGACGCGGTTTTGTGAACAAAGCCACATTGTCGCCAAAAGAAACGTTTTTCTGAGAAAGTATCTCAAAAATCTTAACTCCGAAAGTTCGAGACAGTTTGTTTTACAGACGAAACGTGGATATTTAGTAAAGGTAGTACGTCAAAATGTACTTGGCAAGATAACAGTGCAAAGAGTTTACATCAACCGAACAAATCATCAGATGGAAAACGATTTATTATCATTGAAGCAGGTAACAGAAACGGTTTTATCGACGGAAGTCAATTAATTTTCGGTACAAAAATAAATCATTAGATTATCACGATAATATGAACGCAGAATTGTTCGAAAAATGGTTTGAGGAATCACTTTTACAAAAATTAGAGGAACCATCAATAATTGTCCTTGACAATGCGAGTTATCATTCTCGAAAGGCAGAGAAGGCAGTCAAAGTTTCTTGGAAAAAGAAGAAATACAGCAATGGTTAACCGCTAAAAAATAGCGTGGGAAAATTTTATGACAAAGGCAGAGTTAGTGGAATTGGCCAAAAGAAACAAAGTAGACCAATGCGAAAAATATGTAATCGATGAGCTAGCTCTATCATATGGACATGAAGTTTTGCGCCTGCCCGTATCATTGCCATTTCAATCCAATTGAGTTGGTATGGGGCATTACTAAGAACAAATACGACAAAAGTATCGTTGCGACATCCGGAAAGACGAAGATGTTCTTAATACGTGGAACGACGCATTAAAAACAGTTAGTGCGGAAATATGGCAAAAATGTATTGATCATACGGATAAAATAATTAAAGATACTTTTGTTAATGAAGAGATTGTGGATGAAGTAAGACCTCTTATTTTCACAGTTAACACTGAAGAAAGTGATGACGATGATCTTTTCCAAGATTTGGATGACTCAGGAAGTGATGAATCTGAAGCCGAATGACAATTATAATTTTACATTTAATTATAAAAGTATATCTTTGTAATTTAATTAATATTTACTAACTATAATAAAATGTATTTGTTATTGTTGTTATAAGTATAAGTGAAAGGTGTCAATTGAAATTACTTATAGGTAATTAGTAATCGATTATTATTTTATTATACAAAAGTTGCATTTCTTCACAAATTATATAATGTTAAAGCAGTGTTGAGAACCACTGGCATTTTATTATACCTATTGAATTTCTATTCTACCTGCATCTGATTCTTATTGCCTTGTCATTATGTGTGAAAGTTGCAAACGCTTTTGTTCGGCAGAAATAGAGGCATTATTCATAATATATCCATCTTTCTTTGTCACGTACAATAAGTACGAGACAGCAAAGCATTAAGGCGGTTTCAAGCACAATAGAACCATATATTGACAATCCTCCTTGTTAATCCGATACCCGTTCAGTTCTACCGGACGTGCTATACCAATGTATACAGGGTTTTCCACGGTAGGCGTTCGTTAGAAGTTTTTGGTTAGAAACAATTTAGAAATCTGAATTTTGGACTAAAGGTTATTTAAGATTCTCTTTCATTCTAAAATATTTTCAAGGTCATGTATATTATTATACCGAAGTCGCCACTAACTTCTCTATTTTAAATGGAACACCTGTATTATTTTATTTTTGGATTCTTGACAAAATTTTAGGATAAGTCTTATAAGGGTTTCCTATACCTTTTTCAACTGTTTCTTAGATATCTTGATTTTTCAAAATTTTGAAAGATGTAACCCTATTTTCAACACTGCTTGTCTTACTTATTTTTGACTGATAGAAAGTGCTTCTGGAATAGACAGAAGCATAAGAACTATACTTTTGAAATACTCATTGACAATTGATTTATTGCATACATGGTGTTCAAAATTTGATTAACTATTAAACAATTTTCAAAGTTGAAAACTTTGTTAATTCAAATGTGACACCCTGTATATTATTAGATGAATAGATGCAGCATTTAGTTATGCATCGTTTGGCTATAACATTACCTATACCTATTATCGACGACTTTCTTGTTAATTAATATTTTCTACTTTAATGTGATTTTTGACAGAAACTGAAATGTTTTTCAAAAATAAAATGAACTTAATTCAAACTACACAAATTCTATTTTATTAAAACAATGAAATGAAACAAGAAGATAACAAGATTGAGAGCATAATAACAAATGAAAAGCATAAAACAATTATTTGAACATAACTAGAAGAAAAGTGATAAAAAATAAAATGAATCATTACAAATGTTCCACATGACCACCAATCTGATTTAAGCATTTTATAACTCGTATAACTCCGTATTTTTTATAAAAGCCGATAAAATTCCAAAACTGCAATCTAGTGAGCCTTGATTTTGACACGCATTAAAACATTGTTGTTGATTTAATGTCAAATCAGTACAATTTAGGTGATTTTGTAATTTTTTATTAAATACTGTTTATAATAGAATGTATTCAAGAATATTCTAACAATGATTTATTAAATTTGTTTAACACGCATGGTGAATGTGGACGAATTGTTAGGCGAACATGCAGGTTGTTTAACGAACGGTATCCACACCTACCATTAATGACACCTGGAAAATTTGCAAGAATTGAAGCTCGATTTATTGCAACTGGAAGTATAAGGGCAACTCGAACGCATTTAAAGCCAGTAATAGATAATGAAGTTAACGAGGTGAACGTGTTAGCTTATTTTCACGCTTATCCACGAACTTCAATTACAGCAGCTGCACTGGATTTGGATATTTCACAAACATCAATCCACAGAATATTAAAGAAGTATAAAATGCATCCTTTTTCGGTAATAACTGTGCAAGGATTACATCTTGGTGATCAGGCACGACGAGTTAACTTTGTGAATTTATTCTTGTACAAATGACCGAATATCCGAGATTTCTTCACAACATTATTTGGACCGATGAATCAAAATTCAGTAGAGAAGGAATTTTCAATCGCCGAAATAATCACTACTGGGCACAAGATAGTCCTCATGTAACAAGGGAACGTAATCACCAGTTCCAATATAGTTTTAACGTTTTTTGTTTAGTTATGGATAATAGAGTGGCATATCAAGTGTACGATGAAAATTTGAATGGGGCGAGATATCTTGAAATTCTCCGTGGATTTGTTATGGATTTTCTAAATACTCTACCTGCATGTGACAGGGCCAACAGTTGGTATCAGCTGGATGGTGCTCCCGCACATTCCACTATAGCTGTACACCAACAGTTGACATTGATGTTTGAAGATCGGTGGATTGGCACACAAGGACCTTGGAACTGGCCACCGAGATCACTCGATTTGACGCCCCTGGACTTTTACCTCTGGGGTCGTATAAAAGAATTAGTGTACTCTAGGCCAGTTCAAACTAGAGAGGAATTGCTAAATCGTGTTCACAATGCATTCAATAGTATGTGTCCACACGAAATTCGACGATCTATTTCGCAAGGAGTATATGATAGAGTTATAAAATGCTTGAATCAAATTGTCGGTCATGTGGAACATTTGTAATGATTCATTTTATCTTTTTCATCACTTTTCTTCCAGTTATGTTCAAATAATTGTTTCATGTTTTTCATTTGTTATTATGCTCTCAATTTTGTTATCTTCTTGTTTCATTTCATTGTTTTAATAAAATAGAATTTGTGTAGTTTGAATTAAGTTCATTTTATTTTTGAAAAACATTTCAGTTTCTGTCAAAAATCACATTAAAGTAGAAAATATCAATTACCAAGAAAATTGTCGGTAATAGGTATAGGTAATGTTATAGCCAAACGATGCATAACTAAACGCTGCATCTATTCATCCAATAATATACAGGGTGTCACATTTGAATTAACAAAGTTTTTCAACTTTGAAAATTGTTTAATAGTTTCATCAAATTTTGAACACCATGTATGCAATAAATCAATTGTCAATGAGTATTTCAAAAGTATAGTTCTTATGCTTCTGTCTACTCCAGAAGCACTTTCCATCAGTCGAAAATAAGTAAGATAAGCAGTGTTGAAAATAGGGTTACATCTTTCAAAATTTTTGAAAAAATCAAGATATCTAAGAAACAGTTAAAAAAAGGTATAGGAAACCCTTATAAGACTTATTCTAAAATTTTGTCAAGAATCCAAAAATAAAATAATATACGGGGTGTTCCATTTAAAATAAGGAAGTTAGTGGCGACTTCCGGTATAACCGGAAGTAACATCTCCTTGAAAATATTTTAGAATGAAAGATAATCTTAAATAACCTTTAAGTCCAAAAATTCAGATTTCTAAATTGTTTCTAACCACACAAACTTCTAACGAACGCCTACCGTGGAAAACCCTGGATAGTGTTATCGTCTATAATGGGTATTTAGTCACATCATTTTTAGTTGTATGCTCAACACGGAATTAATCAGGACCATTTCTATTCCTCCTGCCTTACAATGACATCGTCTTATTTAGGTTTGACTTCCCTGCGTAAGTTGTGCAACTGCTTTGAATTACATTTTTGTACCAATTAATTAGGTAAGATCCTTCCTGTGTGCTAGATAATCTTGAACCGGTTGAAATGAAATAATAGATATGCTTCTATTTTACGTGAAAGGAAGAGGGGCGAATAAGGTCAATATGGCGTGCATATAGTAAGTCGGATGATGCACCTTAAATCTTATCTTAAAGTGTAAGGTTGTATTGACGCATCATGTATGTGCAGTATTTTGATAACGTATGTAACATATGTTGAGTGCAGCTGAAGTGAGTTTGCATGTTGGTGTAAATGATACGCCACTGGATTTTTAATGAAGCCTAAGTTATAGTATGCAGGTATATTTGAATGTTATAGAAAGATTTTCGTGCTGAAAGCGTTAAATTTGGTTGAGAAATAATGTTTTGTGTAAATTTTTATTGATACGATACTGGTACAACTACTGGTATTTTTACTACTGTATCAAGGAATTTGAACTAAAGAAACGGTTGTAGACGTACGAATGAGTGAGTTTGTGGTATATTGAAATTGTATTAACGTGCAGTAAAGGGAAGCAAACATACTCTTTGTGTTAAATGTGTATGTAGTGAAGAGCTAACATCTATACATAAATACGATGTTATGCTAATATTAAAGAAAAACAGATGGACCATGATGACATGTGAATGCAGAACTGTTCGAGAGTGCGTTAAAGGAATACGATTGTTGTGTGTGTGTACACAAAGTGCTGGTCAATTTAAAGGCCGTTAGCAAATAAAGGATTACATCTCACCGATTAAATGGACTACATATCATACCGGCAGAAGACGGATTAAATGACCTTTAGAATTAGCTATAAGACTTATTGACGAATACGAGTACGATCACATTTTTAATTTGACATCTTGTATTGGCCAGATCGTTCACAAAATTTCAGTAAAACTTTGGTAAGTTAAGAAGAACATTAGTAATAAAATGCTCAATTTTGATTTAGTATCTCCATAAATCAGAACGTTTATATTTGAAGTAATAAAGCATAAATATATTTATGAATGTCTAACTACGATCTCTAAAGTTGGTATTTTAATAAAATGTAGAGTGATCATTAATGAGGAAAGCACTAATCATTCTAACGTTGAGTTATTTAGCAATTAAAGAGTAGTTTTCATTAGGATAACGAATATCATTAAATCGTTTCGTTTATTCATTTTGTGTTAGAGGTTTTTCTAAATGGAGCATTGACTATTTATTTAATTTTAAAGTTCATTAACCGTTGCAGATTTAAATTGGTAGATGTACGAGAGACATTTTAAAAACTACATAAGTTAACGTTTTATTTTATTTTTATGAATTGGAGTTTCCATTTATACAGGGTGTGTTCAGTAAGTTATAACGACTCGTATATCACTCAATTTTCTGAAGTTTTGAGTTGCTTTGTTTGATCGGAGATGAAATCCTTTATTTTCTAAGGGCCTTTAAGTTGGCCAACACTTTGTGTACACACACAACAACCGTATTCCTTTAACGCACCCTCGAATAGTTCTTCATTCACATGTCTTCATAGTCCCTTTTGTTTTTCTTTAATTTAGAATAACATCGTATTTATGTATAGATGTTAGCTCTTCACTACATACACGTTTAACACAAAGGTTATGTTTGCTTCCCCTTTTGATATTGAATCTCTTATTTGCTGTTTATACAACCGAATTGTATTTGGTGACGATTGTACGAATATACTTCGAACGTTCGTAAAACCACCACTTCTTTAAGCTGCTTCTACAATTTCCTGTCAATGAGAATAAGTGGTCACTTAAGCTTTAAAAACTTTTGTAATGTCATGCGCTGTACTAAACACTTTTAACAAAATACTTGTTTAATTTTCAAATCTGCATAAGCACTTTTAATCTATTGAAGAAAAATAACATAAAATAGTTTTTCCTTCGATCCTCAATTTACTACTTGGTTTATTTATGAATGCCTACTTATTCTCAATCCCACTAAGGGTTATTGCCGTCGTTCTAGTTATACGCTGCACACATTATAATTTTCATAAACAAAACTCCCGCACTAAAAACATTCTAAGCGTTAATCATAACTTAGCGCGCGCGACGTCTACTCTAGTCAACGCTTAAGCTTTTCTTCGCCCTTATCTCAAGGCGAGCACTCCAATATATGCTTTTAGCCCTCCTTTCTAAATGTATCTCGCGCTAAATTCAAAATCTACCTATCATAATCGTGTATTCACTGCGTCTACATCGCGCCACAATGTCCAACATGGACTCAACCATGCTACCCTTGTACAACACCCGCCGCTATCTTTATTTTACGTGAAAATTTATAAAATCTCCTCGAGGAAATTATCTATCCTCACCACATTCATTCAGTATATTAACCAGTTCGTTAGTCTTTTCATACATATCGTACATGTGCGTGAATTTTATTTCCGTAACATTTTCACGAAATCGTCCCATTCTAATGTCCCTTTACGTACACATACGCATTCAATTTACCTATATTATACAATATTACCAAAAATTTCCACAATCAAAAACATGCATCCATAGTCCTTACTGCACGTTAATACAATTTCAATATAGCACAAACTCACTCAATCGTACGTCTACAACCATTTCTTTAGTTCAAACTCCTTCATACACAGTAGTAAAAAGACCATTAGTTTTACCAGTGTTGTATCAATAAGCATTTACTCAAAACATTATTTCTCGACCAAATTTCAGCACGAACATATTTCTATAACATTCAAATATTCCTTAATACGATAACTAAGGCTTCATTAAAAATCCAGTGGCATATCATTTACACCACTTACATTAAGCACACACAAAAAAAAATTCTTTTCATGCAAACTCACTTCAATTGCACTCAAAATACGTCACATACGTTATCAAAATACTGCACATACATCATGCGTCAAAATAATCTTGCAGTTTAAAGTTTATATGCCAAAAACTGCCTCTAATACACCCCCCCCCCCCGGCGCTGGATTTTTTCTAAAGTCTAATCAGCTCCAAGGGAAATCAAACCAAACTTAAATACAAAATTTTAAGTACGTAGGTGATTTCATTCTGGATTTATCGTGGATACTAGCATACATCTACACAGACACACATCCAGACATCATGGTCGATCTTGGTGAAACTTGCCCAAAAGTTGTAAAATGAGCTAATAAGTCGATTTAGCGATAGTGAAAAAAAAGTCGATTGCATGTATTTACATATGTATATGTAGGTTGGAAGGTAAAAATTTTAAAACAATACGATGAAATAAATAGCACTGTAGACAAATAAACTCACTTATACTATAAGCTGCAACCTCACTAACATAATAGGAAAACTGTTCTGGAAAGAAACCGTTTTCATGCATTTGCTGAATTAAATAATGTAAATAAGGATATTACAGACAATTTTTAAATATACTGCATCTTTAAATTATGTTGCAATGTATCAAAATCGTTACCCAATTATAATAATTACAAAATCTACATGTCACCTTTGCAAAAGGGTAGCATTAAGTTACATTTAGTCTATATTTCATGTCTGCCAAAGAATACGAAAATAATGTATCACAAATCGTGTGCGTTCCCTGAAATCAATAATTTGCCTACATTTTTATCATCTTTTTTTTCATTTCTATGTAGATAATATTAAACTTATATAATATTACTGTACCGTATAGATGCCGGTAGAAAATAAGCACATTTGTGGCTTATAATGACGACAATTCAAATTACCGAGCTGCATATTCTCGCAACACCAATTCCCTATTTACGTATGATTCTCACAAACGTCTTCTCTGATTGCGATAAAATTATTTCAAGACCATACCATATAAATATTCAAAATTATTTGAATATTCGAAAGTTATATTCTAGTTAATAAACGTTCTTATTTTTTGCACGTTTGTATTAAAGCGGTTGAATTTAAATAACTTTATCTCAAAGTCCCTCCATTTTATCAAACAGACGTTTTAACAGAAAATGTTCCAGGAATCAATATGTGGTAAAAATTTACGTTTTTCCCGTATTATCCTGATTTTAAAGTTATTTATGCTGTCTAACAAATTTTGCATTTTATCGATCTCTTCTGCAGTGATGTTTGTTTTCAAATTCTAAAAATACCAGATTAAAACGGTAGTTTCTATTTTGTACTAAAAATTGCAATATTTAATTAACTCTTTCAAAGTTGTGACCTACTATTATAATTTTACTAAATGCGATCTACACATTTCCGATATTAAATCCTATACTTTTATGAAATTGAGGTAGATAAATGTATCATCTCTAGAATAGTTTTGTAATGAAAAAATCCATACATATGTGTATAAATATTTTAACCTCTCTAAAGACTGTCAATCTGATTAAAGCACTCCAATTTCTGACATTTTCTCAGATAAATCAAGATCGGTTGGAGATATCGGGATGCGGTTTTCACTAAAATTTAGCTATTTTTATGTTGGTTTCGAGTCTTTCAAGAAAGAGTAGTAGTACCTTCCCATTTAACTTTTTTCCGAAAATCACAAAAATGTGTAAACACTGCAGATAACGCACTCTAGTTTATTTATTTTAAACTAAACAGTTTACACAAAAAATTTTCTTCAAAAGAGCATAAAATACTCTTTCAAATGAGACCAAAAATATTCAAATCGGTTGAACGGTTCAGGCGATATTATAATGCAAATATTGAGAAATCCTTTGGCTCCCCCCTCCCTTATTATGATATGTACGAAAAAATATTGTAAAACAAAATGGTGCGGTATTACCATAGCTGTCAAATGATGTTTTGAAAGTTATAGCTCATCGTCTAACTTTCCAAGATAGCGTGAATTTTATGTTTCTTCATAGCAGTTACGCCCCCTAGCGGTCAAATTACGAACTTCAAAATAATATTTCCAGCTATTTCTCTTGCCCATTTTACTAAAGGATTTTTTCCGTACCCTTATCCGGACACCCAGTGTATATATATGTATATATATATATATATATATATATATATATATATATATATATATATATATATATATATATAGTGTTGCTCTCGTTAATTGATAAATTTTGGTATAGGCACATGAAATTTTGAAATCAAAGCAAAGAATTTGCCATAAATCAAAATTTGGTGATCAATATGTTCTTTAGTAAAGTAATATTTTGACATTAATTAACTATTGAAAAATTTAACCAGTGGCACGCTATCGGCGTTAGTGGAAACTTTTAACTCCCTATTTTTGACGCCACTGGAGAAATTTTTTTTAGTTCTTTAAATTCTTTGAAAATTCGTTAAAAAAGTAATAACCTTGTATGAAGCTAAAATGGACGGTGTTGTAGACATTTGCTTCTAAACAAAAGTCTCAGACAATCAACAAATTATAATTTGTAGTGTAATTTGCCTTTCTGCGTTTTGCTAAACAAGTAACATTTGTTTGAATACATACTATTAATCCGATTTTAAATCATCATTAAGCGTAAACAGTTGAAAAATAAGTACAAGTTATTTATGTGCTTAAATTCGCAGACCAGTTGCTGCAATTTAATAAAAAAAAAACTCAGGGTAGCGCAAAAGCTATCAAACTAAATTCAAACAAATGTATTACAACAGTAATAAAATGAACAAAACTACAACAGTTGTTCAAACTGCTGGACCTCTACTTACAAGCAAGTTCCACACCGTTTTCTCATTGAAAAACGTATCTTTGATAATAAACTCCAGATTGGACAGAATTTGTTCTGCCAGCTTGAATTCTCGCTATTAGAACTTCGTCAGTTTCGACGATCGTTTCGTACAATAAGGAATTCATGCAGCGCTAGATAAAAATGGCGATAGGGTTCGGGTGAATTACACTACAAATCATAATTATCAGAGAACTTGCAGACTTTTGTTTAGAAGCAAATCTCTACAACAACGTTCATTTTAGCTTTAGTTGCGTCAAAAATAGGGGCTTAAAAGATTCCACTAACCCCTATAGCGTGACACTGGTTAAATTTTTCAAAAGTTAGTGTATGTCAAAATGTTACTTTCCTAAGGAGCACATGATCACCAAATTTAAAAAAAATATTTAAAGGCGTGTTTGATTTATGGGAAATTTTTAATTTTGATTTCAAGATTTCAACAGTCCATCTCCGCAACTAGTCCCTTTGAAAGTTCATGTGCCTATATCAAAATGTATCAATTAACGGGAGCTGTGCAGGGTATATACAACGTGCCCAAGATAAGGATGAACAGCATGGGTATCTTGAAAACGGTAAGAGATACAAAGGTGGTTAAATTAGAGAAAAGTAGTATAATTTAAGGCATGTTCACATGTAGTTTGCAAAAGTTCATTATTGTTTATCGTTTCCGAGCTTTAAAAGAAATGCGATTTTTGGGTTTTCCTTTTTTCGTAATTCTTTCATTTATTTTAAAAGGTTTTTAAAAACCAAAGGTACTTCTTCATTTTCACTTTTTGAATTCTATTAGGTGGTGTTTTCATATTTTGTATTCGACGTTTCGACTCTGAGAAACCATTATCAAGTTTATTTTTTTATATCGCCGCAACCATCGAAACACCCTGTCCTCGATAATATTTTTTATTACGAATTTAACCACGCATTACACATTATGGTTTTGAAGCTAATTTTTAGAAAAATTCGGCTTAATATTAGCATTTGATAGTAGTTAGGCTAAGCGGGCTCTGGGCCAGGAAGTGACGTCACACCAATCAGCGACGTGAGTGAGCACTTAATCCCCGCCTCCACCGGAAGTGTGTGGTTGGAGGACCAATGTGAGAAGAGGGCGTGGCTCCTCCTACCGGAAGGAGCAATGACGTCAAGCCAATGGGATGCGAGGATAGGCCCCGCCCCTGTTGAGTCCCGGAAGGGGGTTGGTCCAGTAGATGTCCAATGAGAGACGTGGCCGCCATGTTGGAATTGTTCAGCAGCTTCTGGACGTTTTCGGCGGTTTCCGTTAGGTTCTTCACCGGCTTCTGAAGGCTTCTTTAGAGGTCTTCGGCTGCTTCTCTTGGTTGCACATATCTTGTTTGTCGCTGTTGCAGAGGAACGTCCGGTTGTAGGATAAAGCCTGAAAAAATTTTTTGCACCGGTATTCGAACTCGAGCAAGTCAAGTTATGAATCTATCCGTATCTATATAACCAACTGAGCTAACATGGTTTTAGATATGAAACGTAAAAAGTGTGATATAAGCGTAAATATTTAATCTGACGTCAGTGACTGAATGAAAATAGCTTTTCATTTGGTAGAAGCATCCGGCGCGTATAACACCATAAATGTAATTACATTTTTACAATTAAAATACAGTTTTATTATTGTTTTTTAAAGTAATAAAATAGCCGAAAATAATATAATTTATAAATTAGAAAAAAGACTTTTATGTTATGTATTGTTATTTATAAATTAGAAAAAAGACATTTATGTATTTGTAAATACAAAAATTATATTGAAAGTTAATTATTGCATTTAGTAATAAATATAAAATAATGTTGTTGATATATGTGTGACACTATGCATTTGTTAGAAATCTAATTACAACAACAATCATTATCATATGTTGCTGTATGTAATTGCATTATATTCTAAAATAATTATTACACAAAACATTAAATAAAAATTCAATTTACATTGAAAAATTTCAGTATAAAGCTTATCTACAAATAACATCCTGTAAATATTTAAGCTGACGTCATAGTGAGTGAATGAGCATCTTTTCAGGTTGAAAGTAGAGACGGTATTAGAAAGAGAAGGTATTCGATAAGTTGAAACGGAAACATTCCGCGCGCATTCTAAAAAATTATTTCTAATTTACAATATGTACTTACATCTTACAATTACAATACTAGTTACAGTGTTTATATTTTTCAATTAAAATAGTTTTTTATTGTTTTGAAGTAATACAGAAACAACTTCCGGCGCACATTCTAAATATAATAGTTTGTTAAAATTGAATAAATAGTTAATGCATTCAGTAATAAAAATTATAAACTTAGAATTTGCTGGTTTTTGTCTGCATGTCCTCCTCAAAATATTAGCAAAGCTAATAAATACGTATTTTGTGTAATAAAATCCTAAAGAACTTATTTATTCCAATATTAACAGATATTACAATGTATGAAAATAAGGTTATCTGACCGCAGACATCCGTTTTGTTATCAGCGCTATTCAAAATTTATATGTAAATTGTATCATTTCTATAAGAATATAATGATTTCAATTGAATAATTGCGCAAAATTTCTACTTCCTGGTGACTATTTTCTTATAGAACAATGAAACCGGAAACCATATTCTCAATATATTGATAGAAATTCGATATGACTACTAGTTTCAATAGGCGTATAACTTCAGTTATTCATCTTACACTCTTCAATATGTATCTTCTACAACACCTAAACTTAGTAGGCGCAGGTAATTTTAAGCCAGTATTAAAAGTTTCTGATGTGGTTATTGATTATAAATATTGGCTAAAAATTAAAAAATTTTAAACACTAAATACGGTAGAAAGGTAACTGTAGAAACGGAAGCACATACTATATTTCTCCCAGAGAGGTTAACGAAAGAGCTAACGGACGAGAAGGTGCATAGTCTGCAGGAGTGTATTGAACAAATTGCTCTGGTTTATGGAGGCGACGTAGATATTGGTAAAGCTAAAATGATGTCTAAACTATCCTTCATTAATTATACATGTAAGTCATTATTATTCTGCATTATAAAATTAATGAATTATATTTATAGGATAATCTGTCTAATCATTATCATCGTGTTCTTATAATTATATTGATGTACATATTGTACATAAATATTATAGTAATAGAAGAAAATGTATGAAGTTGTTTATTCCTGCGAGCTAATATGAAAGGTAAAATACAAAATCATCTTAGTTTATTTATTATTACATTGAAAACAATCAACCATTAGAGGAGGTGGTCCATCTATATGATCAGCATCGATTGATTTATTCCATTGCTTCACACATCTTATTTTAGCACGTAATTGTCTACCCTCCTGATAATAATGAGGCAACTTATTCCATATTGCAAGCAAATTTTCAACACTTAATTATAACAAATAATATTTAATTACACGTCGAATATTTTCAATCATCGTCTCAAACTCAGAGACTATAAGAGAGACTATATAAGAAATACCAATAATGAATAAATGATTAAACCAGGTCTACATACCTACAATATAATTTCCGCATGCACTTCTTATCGCTAGCACAGGTAATAAACGAATGGTATGCACTTCCTATCGCTAACATAGGTAATGTAGGATAGCTTGGGGGATGCAGCTAAGCTTCATTCTCATTTAATGTCACGTTACATTCGCTATAAATATGGTGGTAACGTAGTTGAATAAGTAGTTAATTGAAATCAATCGAACGATATGGATGCTGAACAAACGGATATGCCTGATATAGCAAATATATGGGATATTGAAAATAAAGCTGATTATTCATGGACCGATACACCTGAAGCGGTGTCTAACGGTAATTAGTATTGCGGTATAGACATACATCTTATTAATAGTTTTGTTGTAGAACGTTTATTATTAACGTGGGCGCTATTTATCGATAATTCCACCGTACTCGAGGTAGGAAGTTCATTGAAGAATAATGACTTTAAACCTGTAGTACAATTATTTTGGGCTACATTTGCCGACATGTGCTGCCTGCACTTTGATATGGAGGAATGGCGCGAAATCTCAAAGATTAAAACTGAGCATCTCAAACTCTAAAATCTGACGACCCTGATAAACCTATCTATACAGGTTATGGTATAAAAATTGAATTGCTGTTTATTACCGACGAAGAAAAGCGAATCAGAATAAGCAGAGGAAACACTGCAGTATTATTATCCGAGCAAGCAATCAACCTATTCTTTTCGGCTGTGAAGGTGATAAATCAGAAGCTGAATTATATGAATGATTATCGTAATTATGCGATTTATGAAGATTTTGTAAATGAAGTAGCAACGAATCTATATAATGAAGGTCTGAACGATGAAGAATGTATATTATCTAGAGGCAATCTTTTCTGTCAAAATCTTAGATTGCTTTCAAGATTAATAGGTCGTATTTATAATGTAAAAGATTTATTCATTTTTAACTGAAATTGTATACATCTTCCCGCAAAAGTTTATAAAAGATGTAGCTTTAAGGATTAATGGACCATATTTGTAAAATATATGTAAAACATAAACGTATACTATGTAAATCAGTATTTTAATAAAGACTCCACCTAGTGGTACATTTTTTAAAAACGGATTAGAGTTTGATCGCTGCTCCATCTAGTGGTATATTAAGTAGATCTACGTTCCTGCAATTGTTATGGCAGGAAAACTTGAAATAGGTTCTGGAAGGTTTACATACTATACTCTAGACGCCTAGCTTCCGGTATAAAAACAGGTGTGAAAAATAAACCGCACATTATGTGAAACAGTATTTTATTACTATGATTCAATATACAACTTTATTCAGCTTCATATGATAATTACATTTTACGTACAATGCTAGTAAATGGTTCATACTAAATTAATACATCGTGCAAAATAACGCAATATGCCGAAGTATCGGCGATAAAGGCCGAAGATGCTTCAACTTCCAATTTCAAATCAATAACTACATTATGAATACTCTCGTTTTGACGAGTACAGTTAATTACAAATATCGGTTGACTCTTAAATTGTTCGTAACAAAGCATGGAACCTTGTGGCGAATTATAATATTGATTTCGAAAGTTTAAATATTCTTCGTAAGCATCCACGTATTTGTTATCAGCGAAAACGAGATTTTGCTGCTCATACGGATACCTTTTATTATTAATATTTGCTTTTATATTCGAAATATTTAAATGATCGAATTTTGCTGCACCTTCTTCCCTATTATTTAGTTTATTCGTATGGAAAGAAACTTGTAGCCATTGAGGATGTTGATATATAGACAGCTTCATAGCATCATTCGGAATTACATACGGAACTTTCCACATAACCTTCGTCAAGTTTATCTTAACATCCGTTTCACCGCTGTAGCTTTCGCCATCGGTCTTGGATCGAAACAATACCAGCTCTTGACGTATGTTGACTAGAGGCTTCGTATAACCCTCCGCAAATCCCAACACATGCTTGAGCGGTATGGAAACCAGAAGGCGGTCTTGGTGCTGTTTAACAGTAGGAGAGGCTTGTTTTGCGGACCCCATCCTGCATGCGATAAACAAGTACTTTAATCTGCAGTATATGAGCAATATCCTTTAACGGCGCTGTTAATACCAGGTAAACGTACGGTTTCAATCACCTGGTCGCCTAACATGAATCGAATCTCATCGAAGAGGAAGAGAGGTGCATTATTCGTGAGATTATACGCTTTGTTTGCTTCATTAGGGGTTAAAGTACCTTCTAAATATATAACACTATCGTAAGTAGCTGTAATGAGATCGGCTTTTTGCACAACCAGATTAATCTCATCGGAGTTGCCGTATGCGTTTGTTGTGTACGGATGATAAGTTCCACGATCGCATTCCACGATCGTCTTCGTGCCTTACCCCTGTGAATAAACTTTTCAGCGCTTCTTTCATATCGTCTTAATACTTTATAGCCGAGAACTGAACTGAACTGAACGTCGTCTTCGGTTAACGATGTGCTCTCATCTGCAGGTAGAGATCTACTGACGAAAATCTTAAGACCCATACTTCTTCACTAATTGACCCTCTTGATCAACCAATTTAAAGGTTATGTTATCTATACATCATTTAAGCACAGGTAAATAAATAACTGTAGCCGGTTCCTTGACTAATTTATAACCTGGTTCAACGTGTACGTCAAACTCAAAGATTGTATGCGACTGCTAACTGTTTCTGTATGCGCCTCCGGTTAAATTACACTCCACACGTATATTTGTAGCGTCAATTATTGGAACATCCAAATCATATTCGTGGACGTGGACTCTGTAAACGTTAGGTGAGAAGCCGAGCATGCGCCCAATAGAATCCTCCTTTCTAAAGTCTACGTTATGTATAGATTTTACTTCGCATTTTAGCGTATTATTGTTACGCTGTAGAGATTTGTTAATTTCTACAATTTCATATACACCACTCGGAATCGTAATCTCTTTATGCTCGCTAGTTTTCGTAATATAGTAAAACTTGTTAACCTCGTGATTATTTCGTATAGAATTGCAACCGTAAAATCCTAACAATCCTAATCCATACTGACAATTAGGATCAAGTTCGATTGGCGAAAAATACGTCGCACTGGGCACGTTTCCCTAACCCGTCAATGTGAACGTTTGAGGCATGGCCACAAATAAACAAATAATATTTCAAGCTATTTATTATATAGAAAATCTAGACATAAATGTCCACATATAAATGTATTATAATTTTGTTCCTTGACATAATTATATCTAATTTTACAATCTCTTAAATATCTAATTATTTCAAGTGGTGGCGCTAAATCTCCGAAGTTATCATAGTAGATGCCATCATGACCTCGTTTCTTGAAAGCAACCCACTAAGTACCCATTCCTCTAAAATCGTCAAGGTTCACGATAGCACACTCATTAAGATGCAGTTTATGGGGTAAAGCATCACGCATAAATACACCTCTAAAGAATGGCACATCTTTAGCATACTTATTCAGATCGGAATCGGTTATTGCTCTCCGAGGCAAGTTTATAAGTTTTTTGGACGTGGTTTCAAGTACAAAGCGCAACCCTTCTTATGAGGATTCAAATAAAGTCCTTTGCCACTACTTACAGCAATTGCCTCCATTGTTTGGTTATGGCGTTGAGCCTCCTCCAATTGCTTCTTCGCCACCCAAGCGTCGTTGACAGTTTTAGCTATACCGCTAGCACCAGCTGCGAGAGCACCTGCAGCTGAGAGACCGGCAAATAGAGGTATTAGGAATGGGAGAAACCCGCCAGTTTTAGGTATCGGAGTGATTTTAGGTAATAACACTTTCTTCTTTCCGCCGGCAATCGTAACAGCTTTATTAGCGACCGATAGCCTGACATCAATAAGTTTCTTCAGATTACCATCTTTGAGCAGATGTTTGACAGATTTTCGAATAGGTTTTAGAACTCCACCTCTAAACCAGCACCTCTTCGTCTTCTTCTTGTTAGCGCCCATGGCGTTCGCTACAACAAAGGCTGCTGCTTTCTCACTAACACTTGAATCCCTCGAGCGCACATGATTCCAAGCTTGATCTCGAAGCACCCTATCTGCTTGATGACGGCTTGTTAAATCGCAAGAATTATTATAGGTGATATCGTGTTGTTTGCAAGCTTTGTCTAGAGGATTTATACCTGGATCGCCGCGAGTTAAACGTTTCTGTAGCTTGGTTCCTGGTCCGCAATATAGATAACCCGGAATATGCGGCTCAACAGGTAATTTGTCTATTAAGATGTTTAATACTCCACTCCCGAGCGGCATGTCAACTGGTCAGTATACTATCAGCAACTGAATGATTCAGTTTATGAAACAGCCTCAAGAACTACCTGTGGAAGCATGGTCGTCTCTTTCCGACATCAATAAGAGCAATTATTTGCGGGCCATCCGGGTGCGGGAAGACTAACGTGATGGTTAGCTTATTGGAGGCACCGCATGGCTTAAAATTCGAAAATATATGCGTTTACTCTAAGTCGCTCGAGCAACCAAAGTATAAATACTTAGAGCATGTACTTAATCCGGTGAGAGGATTCGGTATAATGCATTCAACGATAAGGCAGATGTACTCATGCCGGAAGAGATCGCTAAAAATTCTATAATGATCTTTGACGACATCTCGTGTCTCAATCAAGACATAATTCGCGATTATTTCATCAGAAGTCGACACTCAGGCGTGGACTCTTTCTATCCCTGTCAGACATATTTGAAGATACCTAAGCAATTGATTCGCGATAATGTGAATATGGTTGTGTTATTTAAACAAGATTGCATAAATTTGAAGCATGTATACGATGAGCATGTAGGTACAGATATGACCTTCGATCAATTTAAATCAATGTGCGCGCAATGTTGGCAGACTAAATACGATTTCGTATGCATTGTAAGAGACTTTGATTACGGCAGATACCGAAGCGCATTTGATTGCTATATTACCTACTTATAATAGTCATTCAAACGCAGTCGCTCGCAAGGATGTTCGAGAGAAGTCGGTTAAGCGGAAGTTAACGCAGACCCGTAATGTAATCAAACGCAAGCTGGAATTATTGAAGAGAGGTGAACGTGAAACATATCGTTTAGCGAAAACTGCATATAAACCTATTTATCGATTGCAAAATTATTATCTGAGCCCGATCGTAAACTTTAGGAGAAAATCAATCGTATATATGGCAATATAAGCATCCTCAGCAGGGATATTTATAACATTGAGAATAAGTTGAACTAGTAGTAATGTCTTTAAGTTTGGCGGTTGTCGAAGAATTGCATAAGTTTGCGCCGAAGAATTTCGTGAGGAAATGAACCATCGTCAAGCAGCGGGATGATCTCTAGCAGATGGATTTAGCCGAATTTATTCCGTATGGTAATGAGAACCGCAATCATAAGTATATTCTAACAGTGATAGACTGCTATTCTAAATATATATGGACTGGACACGACTTCCAAAGTCGAAGAATCCCGACGAATTGTCGAGCGATGACTTCTATAATAAACATTTTGAAGGGTTGATGAAGAGTTATGCAATACATCATTACTCAACGTATAGTGTAAAAAAAAGGCAACCATTGTTGAAAGGGTTATAAGAACGTTGAAAAATGCGTTGTACAAACGATTCAGCTTTAGAGGTAAATACAACTGGCTAGATGTGAGCAAGAAGTTACATCTGAATATAATAATAAAGTGCATTCCACGATTAGAATGAAGCCTAAAGATATAACTGCATCAACATATTTACCTATGTTTCATAATATTAAGGTAATGGGGACAGCAAAATTTTAAGTTGGTGATTACGTTCGGATTTCTAAGTATAAATCAATATTTGCAAAGGGCTATACTCCTAATTTTTCCACCGAACTGTTTAAGATTGCTAAGGTAAAGGTTAGTAATCCAGTTACATATTTACTGGAAGATTTCCAATCTAAACCGATACTCGGTAAACTTTAAGCTGAAGAACTACAGAAAACAGATCACCCGGATATATTTCTCTTTGAGAAGGTGTTACGGCGTAATGGGAACCAGTTATATGTTCGATGGCTCGGTATGGACAAAACACATGATTCATGGATTAAAAAAACAGATTTTGTATAACATGTATATATTTTCGAACAATAAATAATTTGTCATATAACATGTGTATAGATATAATAACAAGAATATAATTTTCTTAACCTATAGCATAATAGCAATAATGATGATGATGATAGCTAATAATAGTAATAAATAATTTCTTAATCTAAAATGTAACAATAATAGCTGGTTTCTTAACCTAAATCCATAGTAGCGGGGATATTGTAATGTCCCCAAGGCAGTGTATCGATACCCTTAGGCAGCAAATACCTTTTATCATCACGACTGTTAACAGCGACTTTACGCTGGTACACTTTGGTACAGAGAAATGGTGCGAAATCTCAAACATTAAAACTGAGCATCTAATACGTCAAACTCTAAAATCTGCCGAAGCCGGAAATATAGGTTATGGTTTAAAAATTGAATTATTGTGTATTACTGACGAAAAAAAGTGTATCAGAATAAGCAGAGGAAACAATGCAGTATTATTATAAAAGCAGGCGATCAACCTATTCTTTTCTGCTGTGGAGGTCATAAATCAGAAGCTGAATTATATTAATGATTATCATAATTATTCGATTTATGAAGATTTTGTCAATGAAGAAGTAACGTATCTGCATGATGAAGGTCCGAGCGATGAAGAAAGTATATTATCTAGAGGGAAATTTTTCTGTGAAAATCTTAGATTTCTTTCAGAATTAATAGGTGATAGTTATAATGTAAAAGACTTTAAACTTTTAACTGAAATTGTACACATCTTCCCGCAAAAATTTATAAAAGATGTAGCTTTCAGGCCATGCTTGTAAAATATATGAAAAAGTAAACATATATTATGTAAATCAGTATTTTAATAGAGACTTTGAAAGCGGATTAGAGCTTGATCACGGCTCAGTCTAGTGGTGTGTTAATTAGATCTAGGTTTCTGTAATTGTTACGACGGAAAAACTCGAAATTTTAAAAAAAGTTCTAATAAAGAGGGCTTTCATTCTGTCTACTATTGTCAGACGCCTACCTTACGGTTCCAGACGCCTACTTTCCGATTCCAGACGCCCGCCTTCCTTTCCCAGGCGCCCACCTTTTGGACGCCTAGCTTCCAGTATAAAAACAGGTGTGAACAATAAAACGAATATTATGTAATACAGTATTTTATTAATGATAATAATGTAATTCACAGAGGCAAAGGCTGAAGATGCTTCTACTTCCAATTTCAAATCAATAACTACGTTATCAATACTCTCGTTTTAACAAGAGCAGTTAATGACAAATATCAGCTTAAATTGTTCGTAACTAGGTATAGAACCTTATGACCAAAACATGTGTATATATTGTCACATATGTATAATAATGTAAAATACATAGCTTTAGGATTAACCCCGATTGTTTATGTATTTTAATAGAGGTCGATCCTGACTCCACCTAGTGGTATATTTTTAAACTTAGATTAGAGGTTGATCACGTCTCCATCTAGTGGTATATTTTTTAAAAGTAGATTTAGGTTCCTGTAATTGTTATGGAGGTAAAACAGGACATTTGAAATAGGTTTATGGAAAGTTATGCAGCACATGCGTATAGCGTATGAAAAAAGACAACCTATAAAGGCTATATTTGAATAAAACAGTTTCTTTCGCTTATTTATAGCTCTGTAAACGCAAATTTCTGTTAGTTACAATGAAGGTTGTTGTAGCGTTTGCAGTGCTGTGCAGCGCTACTGCGCTAATTGCTAGTAGTTATGACGAAAGCAATTTGGAGATGGTTGAAACTTATTTGCGTGCATATGGCTACATAAATGAAGCTGAGGGCGCATCGATAGATCATCATAGCTTAATCATTAAAAGTGCATTGAAATCCTTTCAAGAATACTGTCGACTTCCTGCTGATAAATGATGAAACCGTAACATTATTAACCACCCCAAGATGTGCCAACCAAGATGCTATCAATACGTACGCCACACATTCATATCATTGGGAAAAGCCTGTTCTAAGTTATTTAAATTTAAATACAGTTCTAACAGTTACGATATATGACTCGCAAGTTCCCCCGGAGGATCAAAGCTACTTTACTGTATTACTACATGAGATTGGTCATGCTTTAGGCTTACATCATTCGCATGATGTAAATTCTCCTTATGTATGCATATCATGTAAGACATTTTCATGATTTATCGTCTGATGATATCAGGGGGATCCAACCTTTATACCCTCCTACAGCTACTACATCTACTTTAGCAGAAATTACTACTACCTCTGCTAAGACGCCTGCTTTACCTGCTTCAGATTTATGCAATATCGATATTGAACGCCATTTGATTCTAAACAAGCGAGTGTGTATGTTCTACAAGAATTGGGTTTAGATATCTACTTTAAATAGTACATATATCGAGCCCACTAAGAACTTGCCCGAGTAGTTGCCCTTCCTGCCAAGTACTTTTAAGCGCTTTAATGCAGTATATCAGAAGCCTAACACTGATATCGTCTTCTTCAGCAGCGGATATATTTATCAGATACGATTTCCTAGTTTACTGATATCTGGATGGCCTTGAGTATACGGCTCCTCTTACATCCGTGGTTGTAGTCATGTTTATGCTGTCGTAAATACTTATAGTGGGCGTACGCTAATCTTTCACGGAACAAACTAGATAATTGAATATGATGAATGTCTTCAACGACCAAGAGCGCATTTACTGCATGCGGATGTCTTTCCAAATTTACCATCGAAGATAATAACGATATACAGATATATTAACGGAAATCTATTCTTTATCGATAGAAACCATTTTTACGAATATAACGAGTTTACTGACCAAGTGATGCAATCAGGCAAAGTTGATCTTTCCACGTTTAATATTCATTGAATATTGAAGGTTTATTAAAACAATTATATGATGTTTTAACAAATCTTATGAAGCTGGATAAAGTTGTATAGTGAAAGTTAAAATAAATTGATAAATAAATAATTATTCGACAATAAATATGTAATTATATATTTAAATTAGTAAATTGGAAGCATTTTCAAATAATTCATTATTGAATTTTAACAAACGATTATATTTAGAATGCGCGCCGGATGTTGTTTCAATTTCAACTTATCGAATACGTTCTCTTTCCAACGTCAACCAAAATTGAAAAGCTACTCTCATTGATTCACTATGACGTCAGCTTAAATATGTATGTAAATCACTCAGGATGCTTTATTTCAAAATGCAAATCCTATTTTTATTACTTCAAAACACTATAACGATCACATTGAGCAATTATATAATATTTTAGTATTAATTAATTAATATGATAATGATTTCTAGATTTAACTGAATGTTGTAATTAGCTTTAATATATTATAATACAATTACATACAGCATCATATGATAATGATTTCTAGATTTAACTGATAGTTGTAATTAGCTTTAATATATTAATTAACATGTATTAGATATGTATCAGTAAATGCAATGCTTCTTGTATTAATTATTTTAGAGACGCGTAAATTGCGCTTTCCTTGTTACTCCGAATGCGGTCTCACTCTGTCATCAACCATAATTGAAAAGCTACTCTTTCACTCATTCTGGTGACGTATACGTTAGTCAGAAAGGTATTTATACAGTACTAAACAACAAAAGAAAGCGTGTACATCTGTGTTTTCAGATACAGTTCTGCAACGTTTAATAAAATTACAAAAACACAGAAAAGTAATTACCTTAGATTTGCACAGATTTTCTGTACAATTGACCCTTCGTTAATTAATTGAGAAAATACAAGTCGAATCCTCAATTAATTCTTCTTATTAACGAAACCTGGCAGTGAACAAAATGTCCCATCTGGTAAACTAACTTTTAATTTGACAATTACAAACCAAACTTATTAAATCTAATCCAAGCGTCCTTTTTAACTAACAGCTTTGCTTGGGTTTATGAACACAATCAATAACTTATTTACACGAAAGTTTTTGTCATTTTTGTTCACAAAATATGTTTTAATTTTATTTACAGCACTTTGTTGCCTATCTTTGATTAGACTGTGGGTACAATAGAGTGAATGACAATTTGGCGTAGCAAAATGCCCTACACGGCACAGTTTATTTCATTCCGCTTAAGCGTAAGATTTACTCCAAAAACCAGGAGAGTACTAAAATAAACACTATACCTCTTAAACAGAAACGAAAATGTTACTACTAATCGAGGAACAACAACTCACAAATTTCGCCAGGGTAGTTGAATCCTATTTATAATCCAGAAGTAGTGAAAATTGGTTAATTCCCTCGCGATATCTTCAGGTAACACCGGGTAGAATGTAGATAAACTTTTCGCACCCAATAACTGCATCACTTGCCTGTTTTCTTCACAGCCTAACCCTGACTAACGAATCGAAAAACAAAAACTCTTTACCCCGCTAAAATGATGTCATCTTTTTAACCGCAACTATAAAACAAATCTTCCATACTAAACTGCACAATTGAAATTTACAAGGAAAAAATAAACCACATACCTACAATTGAGACACAAACACCCTGTTTTTCAATAAGAAACCCTATTGTACCAAATAAATCTTTTATAAGTTCTCTACTAACAAGTTAATCTATAAATGAACTGGTAAGCTGGAAAGTACGATCCGAGACTGCACCTTCTCGCTATCAGGTACAATAGCAAAAATATGGTAGGTAAAGGTTGCAGCAACAACAAAAAATCATATCTCCCGTTTTAAGTAAGATAAATTAATAATTCGGCCTGCAAACTAATCGAGAACTCATCAAGTGTTTTTAGATGTAAATGTACTCACGAGTAACCTTCAGCCGGCGCGTAGACCGAGTGCGCGACAGTAAACTGACACGCCACAGTTTCCAGTAGTGAGTAAGATTGCAAGAGGGCAGTTCAGCAGAAAGTACAGTGCGTGTTGTGGTTAGTTTCAGGAAACTGGCAGCGTTGAAGTGAAGAAGTCCCTCGGACGTCCTAAACCGAGTAACGAAACAGTCGATCGTATAGGCTAAAGTTGTGTTCGAAGTCAAAAAAAAATCAATTGCGAGGCAGAATTTAGAACTCGGAATACCTAAATCAACAAATGAAAATGTGGTTGACGCTTACAAAATCCTGTTTAAACATTACATTAAACCTACGGATCGACCAAAGCATGTGAGTTCAAAAATGACGTAATTGTAGAATTTGGAGATCTCAACAACTAAAGGTAATTATTTAGTATGTGAGAGATTCTCCAAAAATAAACGTATGGTGCGGTTTGATGCATGACCAGGTCATTGGCCCTTTCTTTTTTATTGAGCGGACTATCACAGGGCATGATTACTTAGACAGCAGTACGGTTTCCCACAAGCAGACCAAATTGAAGAAGAAAATAACCAATTATTATTTCAACAAGGCGGCGCGCCCCCACACTTTAGCATAGAAGTTCGAGACGCTCTGAATGCAAAATTCCCTGACCGTTGAATTGGTAGAGCCGGTCCTATTCAATGCCCCATAGAAACCCCGACTTGACACCCCTAGACTTTCTTATGGGGATACGTTAAAAACATCGTAGATAGTGATTTGAGATCAGAGATTTGCAACATTTAGGACAACGCATCACCGCTGCTTTTGTTACAGTCACGCCCGAGATGACCCAGCGGACCTGGGCCGAAATCAATTATCGGCTTGATGTTTGCAGAGCTACCAACGGAGCGCACATAGAAACATTATAAGGCATGAAAAAAAAACTTTTTGAGTTGATGAATTTAACAACCAAATATTCGTTTTAATATCTAATACAGTTCCTATGTTATGATTTTTTGAAATTGCTGCAACCTTTTTCAATGGCCCACGTATTTAAACCGACACAAATTGTGATTCTTAAAACTCTCTACAACCATAATGAAGTGTAATTTCATTTAACACTAGTTTAAAATCCTACATGTAATACCCAAATATACTAATATTCAAAAAATAATTCTACGTCGAATTCATCCACATGTGACAATTTTAGAAAATTACTAACAATAATCTAGTGCAAATAATAAATCTGCTGACCGAGTATCCAAAGTCTTTCATTATTTTCGCTAGCTGCTGGGTTATACTTGTAAGATTGTGCTCGGTAACCGACCGATTCAGATCATTGGGCCTACTACAAAATTAAAGATGATAGTTCAATATTTAAGTTTTTAAAGAATATTAGTGGTACTAGAGGTTAAAGTTTATTTTTTTCGATTGAACAAACTCTTACATTTTGGTGTCAGGGTAGTTAGTTTAAAAATACAGGGTGGTCCAGCTTAAACGTCATTAATTTTGATAGGTGTTAGAGCAAGAAAAAGTAGACTCTTATAAGAAAACTTTGTTTAAAAATGTTTCCTAACAAAGATACAGGGTGTCAAAGTTGTAAAAAAACTGGTCTTATCATAACTTCTAAACCACTCGATCGATTTCCATCAAGTTTCCCATACAAACTAATGTGGTACATCTCTAAGGAATAATTAAAGTCACATAAAGAAATTCTATAGTGGCGTAGCTATTGGGGATCGGCACCCCCTTCTTCCCCCCCCCTCCCAATCTTCGACGCCACTGGATTTTTACTAAGAAGATACAATTTTTGGATTACCTGTTTAATTTAGAAAAAAATTACCCTTGAAAGTTTTTGATTTATGGCTTCGATTTTGAGATACTTGTTTTAACTTTGTTTAATCTTGCACAGATTAAACAGGGTATTTTTAACAATTTTATAGTAATAAATTAAGAAATATAATTAGAATTAAGACATAATAGTTAAGAAATATATAAAACGATTAGGAAGTAGAATAAATATAAAGCAGGTTAGTTATTGCAACAATTGTGCTGATATAAAAGTGTGCAAGGTTGAAACTACACACACATATTATGTACATTATAACTAGTAAGCACAAAAAGGCGCTTAAATGAATAAACATGACCTAGTAACTGGGTCAAATAATAAAATACGTAATGTTAAAATCTGTATATAAAGTGTAAATAATACGAAATAAATCAGTCTTTGAATGAATCTCATTTTGTTCAATTACTCAAACAGGGTTGTGAGGTCTAGTCTACAATTGATACGAGTGACGGCGTATCCCTCACATTAAAGCCCAAACACTCAATCCCTCTAATCAGAGGATTGAACAAACTTAAAGTGTTGAAAGCAGGCCAAATCTTATTACTGAACTACCAAGCAAATACGAAATGAGAGGCCAAATTTTTTTTTACACATTCTGTTACTAGACATAATGTACATCAAAGATACAACAAAAAGCAAATAAATAAATAATTTTACTAAGAAGTTCTCAAATAGAATCCATTGAATGCATTCTTGAACTTCTAAGACTTGAGGAGGATTTCCCTTCAGTTGACGGCCGCCTCTTCAATACGTTCCACCACATCTTCTCGTGTTTCCATTGTCATCTCGTAAACAATGTCTTTTAAGTATCCCCACACACGTTTTTGTGCGTATCCATCGCCATTTTTGAGAATTTGGTTGTAAACATACTCGAAATCCAGAGCGGCCTGGGAGAACAAACAACTATGGAAATGCCATACTGAGAACAATAATCCTCGATTGAGTACTAGACGGGCAGCGTTACGTTTAGAAAAATGAACATCGACAGTATTACGTGTACTTCATAAAGATAGTAGGAAGCCATTTACAGCCTGTACAGAATCTGCTCCCTGGAGACGAAAACCGTCGCATGACATTTTGTAACTAGTAACTTGATTCAATTGGGAAGAATCCAGAATTTTTACAAACAATTCTTTGCACAGATGAAGCTGCCTTTACTCGAATAGGGATTTTTAACCACCACAATTGTCATGTCTCGGCTCAAGGAAATCCAAGAGAAACCCGTGTTAGGTCTTATCAACATGAGTTTAGCGTTAATACATGGCTGGGCCTTATAAACATTTCTGTTATTCTTTTTACCGCCACGGCTTAGTGCTAACCTTTTTTTAACTTCGTGACCAATCATCTTTTTGATTTGTCCGATGAGGTACCCATCACTACACGAGTGAATAGCTAGCTCCAAATGGACGGTACTACCGTCCGTTTTGGAAGACAGGTGAGGGAATGGATATATGTCATCTATCCAGAGAGATGGATAGAGCGGTTGACATAAATTGGTCAGCCAATTTTATGTAGAATTCAGTGGCGTACTCAATTTTTTTTTCGGGGTATGGTTATGGAGATACGACTCAAACTTATGATTTTATCAATGGAACACCCTTTATTTTATCACCTCATTAAATTCCTTATTTTTTTTCCTTCAAAACGATATATAATATATAAACATAAATTCTTAAAAAATGCTCCAAAATCACTAAAACACTGATTTTTAATAGCAGGCTATGGATTTTTCATACAAAAAAAGTTCAAATTGAAGAAATACTACTTGTGATTTTTCCATGAAACGAACAAGAACAATACTAACACTAATTCACTAACAAAACACAAAACGTAGGTAACTAATAGCAACAAATAAATAGTAATAAAAAGTTCATAGTGTAGAATAAGGAACTAATTAAATATTTACTCATACTATTTCATTTCGAAATTATTCATTGAATTGCTCCAATTGATGTCCATTTTCCCTAACACACAATTAACACAATTTCTTAATACGTCTTAATGCATTTAAAATTATGAAAGGCCGATTTTGTAAATTCTGGAAAACTGCCTCTGTTGTTGCATGAAGTTCTTCCATATTATTGTGCCTCTTACCATATATTTTGTTTTTCTAAAACCCCACAAAAAAAAGTCCAACACTGACAAATCAGGTGACCTTGCATGCCACCTAATGGGTCCATTTGTTCCAATCCAATGGTCCTGGGAAGTTTCTTCTAAAAACGGAACAATCAACCTCGAATTGTAGGCAGTGACACCGTCTTGTTGGAAGTAAATGGCATTAAGATAGGCGAGGGGAAAATTCTCCAGGAATTCTGGTATTACTTCTTCTAAAATTGCAAAGTACCTATTCTCGTTGAGATCCCCTTCAAAAATGGGGTATTTTATTGATGTCCACAGTAAGAAACAGGTTACATTAAAACCAAATCGACCCTGTTGTTGTTGCTCAAAAATTAGGTGTTGGTTTTCATCATACCAGTGCCTTGTATTTTTCCTGTTAAATAAACCGGCACTGCTTATATGGGCTTCGTCTGACCATATGACTCTACTCGCAAAATTATTCTCTTCTAGTTTGGTTCAAAAACCAAATACAGAAATTCATACGCCTCGCTGTATCACCAGGGTATAGATGCTGGACAATATTCACTTGTGTTTTTCTTAAATCCTTTGTACCCTTGATCGAGGAACGCCTGTGTTTTCTAACATCGTACAAGGAGTTTGAGGAGAGACACGAACGCTGGCTAAGACATTTATTTCATCTACTTCATTATTTTCCTTGTTAGACGTCTTGGGTCGGGGTTTAGAATACGCACCATAATTTAGTAGATTATTCTTTAGTCGAAATATCGTTGCTCGACTAGGTTGACGCCTCTCTGGATATCTAACGTTTTAAAAACAATGTCATATAAAGTCTTATTGTAAATTACTAGTTTACCTGTTTAAATATAATTCTAATGCTTCGTCAACATTTTCATGGCATTGATTGGAACATTGTATGATATCATACTTTTCGCTGTTCTGAAAAAATCTTTTAACCATTATAAAATTTCACAAATTAACAAAGTCGCCAAACACAAACACAATAAAACGCAATTTATCATCATGACAGCAGATATGTTGATTTCTCCACAGTCACTTGATAAAACAATGCTCCAAAAGTCAACAACAGTGTTTGTAGCATCCATGAGCTACTATAAAAAAATCACAAATAATAATCCCTGTAGTAAAACTTTGAAATCCATGGCACTCTATTAAAATTCAATGTTTTAGTAATTTTGGAGCATTTTTGTAAACTTCATGTTTATATATTATATATCATTTCGAAGGAAAAAAAATAAGTAATTTAATGAGATAATAAAATACAGGGTGTTGCATTGAAAAAATCATAAGTTTGAGTCTTATCTCCATAACAATACCCCGAAAAAAAAATTGAGTGCGCCCCTGGATTCTACGTAAAATTCTCTATGGGAAAAGTTTTCAATTTGACATTATCGCTGAGAAACTTCTTAGATATGGAGGGGATCCAAAAAGTGTGGATTTTCAAAAACACCCTGTAATTTATAAACGAAAGAAGTTAGGCAAAATCCGTTCAGATCATCTTGAGTTTCACAAAAAAGTGGCACAGGACCGCGATAACCGCAAGGTTCTATCTTCAACAACAACTGAGATATCTGGCTGTCTCAACCAAAATGGGATGCACTGTACATTACGTCTAGTAAGTATAAATGTGTAGAAATATTTTTACAAGTTTGACACCCTGTTTCTTCGTTAGGAAACATTTTAGTGCATAGTTTCCTTATGAAAATCTACTTTTTTCCTATTTCTCTATCACCTATCAAAATTAATGCCGTTTAACCTGGACCACCCTGTATAAAGTATGAAAATTATCCCTCTGTAAAGTTTTGGTGTAGTTTAATACACGTTAATCAAAAAAGGTATGTATGAGAATTGTCAATATTAAAATCCATTTATAAGCTTGTTCAAATGTGTTAGCATAAGGAAATAGAAAGCGTACCAAAGGTTGTTATATAAAGTAGAAAGAAATTCACCAATGTAAATCAGAACTTATATCGCGTCTCAAATACTCTTTGAAGGAATACTTATATAAGAATAGACCCAACAATATAAATAAAAGCAACAAAAGAGCTCGATGTGCAGTTTAAAGTACTTTAAGTTTATGATATTTGCATTCTTTTACAATTTTTGCGCAAAGTTTATAAAAGTATATTTGCTTATTATGTAAAGAAGTTTCATGTTTATCCCTCCTATTGTGTTCGGGTAAATATGACCCAATCGCGTTTTTCTAATGTGCACAATTCGTTAATTTATTTAAATATTTCGTTGTCACTGCATGACTTTTATTTCATTACTCTAATAACGATGTACCTAGATTGATATTAGAAAATTATAATTTTTTTTTTAATGCATTTGTTACACTCACTGTGTTTGGGTCTATAGGATCCGGTGATTTATCTGGTTCAAATTAGAAGAACGAGAAGCAGATTATTATGATAGACGAACGTATTTTATTAGCTTTGTTTTATTTTCCTAAATATAAATAACTTACATAATATTACCAGATTATTTCGCAATATTGCGCATATTGCATGCGTTATTTGCGTACCGGTAAACAAGTTTATTCTTGTTGAGACTTGTTTGTGGCTCCGCATATAAATGCGGTCAGTGAGCATCTGTGTGTTTAGAGCGATTTGAGCATTCAATCGTAAGCCTCTACCTAGCTCTCCGAGTACTCGACTATTTAGCTTAAGCTAAATAATTCTCAAAAAATTTCAATTTGCCCGCGTCGTTATCACGATGCCGCGCAGATTGTGTGAAGACGAAGACGACGACGACGACAGGGTCTGGATCGACTTCGGAGGGACACCGATCACCGACGAGCCGATATGGTATGGATCCGCCATGCCCAGCCGCCTACTATCTCCACAACGACAGCAGAGGAGAGGACCGACAGACGTCGCCCCGTTAGTGGTGGCCCCACTAACGGCTCCGACGACGTCCGCCGCCGCACAACCCGCACCGATACGAGAAGAAGACCAGAGCCAGGGATCCACCTACGACGATTTCAGGACACAGAAGAAGACGCCGAAGGTTCGCCAGCCTACGCCGCCGCCTACCGACAACGGGTTGGAGGCTCTCGAGCCCTACACGGACAGCCCTGCAACGACGGAGCAGGCTGTAAGAGAAGACGCCAGGGAGAAGGTGCCTCCGGTAATCCTTCGTCAGAAGGAGAACTGGATCGCGTTCTCCCGAGAAATGGACCGACAGCGGATCGCCTTCATGTGGGCCAAGGCCTTCAGTGAGAGAATCCGGATTCAGCCTACCTCACTCCAGGACCGAGACAGGCTGATTAGGTATATGGATAGGTGTGGTACTCCGTATCACACCTACCAGGCAAAAAGCGAGCGATTTGCCAAGGTGGTGATACGCGGCGTGTCCGTAGAGCTATCCGAGGTCGACGTTAGCTCGGAGCTAAAAACGAAAGGTGTTAATGCTCTCTCTGTTTTTAGTATGAAGCAGCGAGGACGCCCGATCCCCCTCGTGATGGTGGAGTTGCCGTCCGAGGACGACAGGAAGAAGATCCGGGAGGTGCAGCACGTCGCCCGCCTCCGAGTCACCGCCGAGGATTTGCGGCGGAAATCCGGCATCGGGCAGTGTCACCGGTGTCAAGGTTTCCGTCACGCACAGCGTTGCTGCAGGGTGGCAGCACGCTGTGTCAAGTGCGCCGGCAATCACCACAGCAGTGAATGCACTAAACCCCGTACAGACCGGGCAAAGTGTGTGAACTGCGGTGGGGACCACCCCGCCAGCTACAGGGGATGTCCGAAGTACACTCGACCTTCGCAACGGAAGAAGACGGAAGTACAGCAGAGACCGAAGAGGACACCGCCGACGGCAGCGCCTTCTTTAACCCGGACCGGCGTCAGTTACGCCCGAGCGACAGCAGGCAAGGTTGAGAAGGCGGAAATACCGAGAATGGCTCCCACCGCTGTTGTTACCCCGCCTGCCCAACCCGCCTTAGGGTTCGACGCCATATTGGGTCTCCTCGGAGGTCTCGATATGGAGAAGGCCCTACCTGTCATCCGTAAGGTGGCAGCGGCGCTCGTTCAGGCGCAAACTGCGATGGACCTGTGGGGAGTGATCCTCACGCACGGTTCAGAGGGGGTTGCCCTTTTCGGGTAATCATACAAAGGTCCGGAGCGAAGTCTGGTGCCCCAGATAAGTATATAGTATCGACAATTTAATTTATTCTGTTATGTTAAAACCGACAATGTTTCGCACAACTAACACATGTTTCTATTTATTTCAGATACGCAGGGCATCAGCAACCAGCCACAACCGAGCGACAACAGCACATCTCCAACATCCAACAACACCACATCTCCACAACACATCTTTTTTTTACGAACGACCAACAATGCTAAGCACAACACTGTCAACAGGCAATCCACAAGACCCACAACCAAACAACTCTACAATCCACGCGCTGAAGAGGCAGAAGATTCCTGAGCAGCGCACCACCAATACAACAATATACACATTTATTATTACATTTTAGTTTTACGTGTGATATGTATATACAAAATGAATTGTTAATATCTAAAATTTTTAATAAACTTTGTTGAAATTGCAGTGAATCCGTGTGTTAGTTTCGTAGGAAATATCAAACTTGATGCTATACTCTAATAAGAAATACGTAACAAATTTATTATTCAAAATGTGTAGTGAGAGAGTGCTTATGGATAGAGGACTTGAGAAACTTTTGTGTTTCTGATATTGATTTTATTGCTTCTGAAGAAGAAGACCATTTGTCCGAAACTGAGATATATAATAGCGAATCGGATGATGAAGTGGGAGCTACGATTTCAGATGAAGCTGATACGGATAATCACGTAATTTCAAAAGATATCAATATAGTATCAAATGAAAAGACACATGAATCGGGAAGATTATCGCATCAAATGTTATTTCGGTGATTTCTGGGCCAACAAGGTATGTACGTCGCGAATAATTGATATAAAATCCCCGTACTTCTTATATTTCATACCCAAAATTGTAAACCTAACTTTGAAAACGTCAAATTTAGAAGGCAAAAGACTTTGTGGGGACACGTTTCAAGAACTAACATTAGTTGAACTAGAAGCATATTTTGGCCTACTGCTTCTAGCTGGAGTGTATAAATCTCATGGAGAGACTGTAACAAAAAATCGTCTGTGGGATGGAAGTGTAGGTCGTCCAGTATTCAGAGCAACTATGTCCTGTAGCGGGAGCTTTAGAAAAATCAAAATTTCTGGATAAAGAAACGGTTATTGTTTATTTGTATTTGAAGGTAATTAATATTAAGATGAAAAGCTTGAGTTTGTTTTAATAGTTATCTATATATTCAATTTCAAATATTTAAAAACGCGGCATTTGCAAGTGCATTAATCTGTTGGGAAGAAATGACGCTATTATAATAATAATGAACAGTTTTAAGGCAGTCGCATACAGGGAGCAACCACAGAGAGCCGCGATAAGTAAGCGAACAGGAAGGGTCGCATAAAAATAAGTGATCAGAATTCGCAGTCTAAGCGAAATTGTATAGTCACGCTGCCCTTTAAAATTACAAATAAGAATTAATTAACAGTGATAGGGAAGAAGTAGAACATTACCTTCCGTATTAAAATAATAAAAAGTGAAGTAATAAGTGAAGATAGCGGGGTTTGTATATCTCAGAACCGTAATCAATTGTATTTAAATAGTGAACAATAAATACAATAGACTGTAATCGACCCAAATTGGGAAATCTAAGTATAACGGACAATAACTCGGATTTATTGATGTGTAAAAAGAGAGCATTCGCGGTTTGTAAATAGCTTGCATTTTGTTGCGCAGGCTATTTGTAGTTAAACCTGAACAATTAAGTAAACACTGAATAGTGGAAACATATCAAACAATTAGTTACTATAATAATCATTAATTGATGAAAGAAAATTAGAAGCGTATTCAACTATACAAAGGTATAAGTAAAGATAGGGACGACAATCGAAAAACGGTGCCAGAGTTCCGACAGGTGACATCATCAGAAGAGCAGGCTCTAACCTTTCTCAGTCCCCTTATCAGCACACAAAGAAACACCAGCATTACATCATCAGTTTTACAACGAAAATAAGTACCTTTTTTGTTTGTGTTAATAAACAAAACTTTTTGTGTTTGATTTCTCGAAACTTTACATTTGATTATCACAATTAAACTAGAACAAACGTTTAATTCTAATAAAAATTTTATTTGTTATATGTTAGTTTTAAGAAGGTTACTGTAGAATAGGTTTGATTTTATAAATATTTGTAAACAGCATATTGATGCATTTCCATTGAGAATTGGAATTTAATTAAATGAGTATAACGTTGGCTTTACTTTTATTGCTAGATTATTAATGTTACAAGCTTACAAAATTATTGAATATATAAATGTAGAAAGAGGTCAACTCAATATGAATCCAGATAAATAAATAAATCGAAATGAACATAATTTTGGGCAATGATAACAGAAATCGTTTCTTTATATTAACTTGAGCTAGTCGGTGCAACCAATTAAGAAAGGAGTTAGTAAACATAAAGCTTAACATTCGTTTACGCAAACCGAAATTAATTTGCAAGCAAAGTAAAAATTAACTACTAAATGATATCTTTATGAGTTGAACCCATTCAGTTTTAATAAAACGTAATAAATAATAATCATCTCGGCTAAAAATAAATTTTCTTCAATAATATTGATATTATAAAAAGGTTTAAAAGAACTCAAATCTTATTCTTTGGAGCGGGTTAAATAAACAAAGGTAGTATCTTAGAGTACTACGCTCGTTGCAGTCCCTACAACCATTTCATGTAATTGCACGAATAATTCGTTTTGACGATAAAAAAACTCGACCACAACGACGCCAAGCTGATAAATTGGCTCCCGTACGGGACTTGTGCGATGAACGGGTTGTAAATTTACCTAAGCTCTATAATGTGCACGAAAATGTAACAGTAGATGAGCAACTGGTACCTTTTAGAGGCCGTTGTCCTTTTAGATAGTACATCGCGAATAAACCTGCTAAATACGAAGTGAAGATTAGGACTTCACGCTATTCTGTAACTGCTTGTGCATATAATATGCAAGTTTACCTCGGGAAAAAGAAGGTGAACCTCCAGAGAGAGGTCAAAGTAAAAGAGTTGTGCTAGACCTTACTTATGGTCTAAAAGATCACAACGATCTAGGGCAGATGCTGTTGAAAAGAAAAATAACGATGCTTGGCACTATTCGCAAAAATAAGCCTGAATTGCCAGGCGCATTGGTGCAACAGGAAAGAAATTCTTTCGTCAAAATTTTACTTTACCAAGGACACATCAATAGTTTCCTATATTCCAAAACGGAATAAAAATGTTAAGCTCATAAGCACCATGCACCACGATAACGGAGTGTGTAATCAAGATCATAAAAAGCCGTTTATAATTTTAAATTACAACAAAACTAAAATTAATAATAACATACACATGCAGATGACGAACTAAAATATGGTCAATGACTATCTTTTACAATATCATGGACGTCTCAGCTTACAACACTTAGGTTCTGTAGTGCGAAGCAACTCCAACGTGAAATGCTGGAAAACTTACAAAACGGCGACAATTCCTTGATCAATCCATTATTCCATGAAAGAAAACGTCTCCCTCGAAGTATTTCTGCAGCTGAAACGGTTATAAAGTCACATTCTTCAACCAGTAATGGCGAAGTAAGGGAACAATCAACCACAACCAAGCGTAAAAGATGTAATTTCTGTCCCTATAATAATAAAACTAATACGGTATGTTGTAATTGCTCAAAATACCTATGTAAAGCTCATATGTATTACTACTGTCAAGACTGTAACAAATAAATGTATATACCTAACTACTACGTTTTTCAGATGTTCATTACATAACATTTATAATAATATGTAATAAAAATAAAATAACGTAATAGAATGTAATAAATAATAAATACTACATCTTATTTCTTATTATTATTTACTGTTATATCAATTTAATGACAATGAAACGAGATCTATAGGCTCCCGGGTCATAATGACCCGAACACAATAAGTTAAACCAAAATGTTAACACAATAGGAGGGTTATACCAGACGTTGTATCACGTAAGTAGTTATTCCAATTCCTCTTTATGCTTTAAAGTAGAAATTTAAATTTTTATTAAACAATAATTTTGAAATTGAGAAGACTACGTTATTTTTAAGCTTTATTGGACTAACTGTGGCAAAAGAAATAAAATAAACGACAAAAAATTTATAGTGAACAGAAGTGGTGGTCAAATTTTTCAACCTAATGTACTATACCAGCAGCCGATTAGGACAAAAGAGAAATCAAACGTAGTGGAAAAACTGTGAGGTTACTAACTTTATACCTATTAGAGCGTAATCGATTACAATTTATCGTGAGTTAAAAATGTATGTTTCTTAGCGAAACAATCGATTTACCCGCTGGTGATAAATTTTTGATAGTACTGTTACGTTTTCTCAAAAATATTAAGAAAGGTTAATGTGTCCTTTCATTAAACATGCGCTTTAGTGTTCAAAACACAAAGTAATGAAGGGAAATCTTGTACGTGCAGATAATTGCAATGTTAATCTACTATTGCTGGGAACTTATTTAGTTTTTTCATTACGTGCAGTTCAAGGAAGTGGAATATGCTTACACGCATAACATGAAATATTTATGGCAAAAGGTGTTTCTTTTTCTTAATAAGCTTTTAATAACATGCATTATAAACATTATCGCTGGTAAGATAATTCCAATTGCTGACTAATAAATCAACGTTAGTGTTGAAATGCAAATGAAGCCGATGAAGTTAAAATACATTTCAGTATACAGGGAAAAATTATATAATACAATATTTAACTACGTTTTTCTCTTACACTGACATCACAGCCATGAACTTCTGAATAAATCAATTTTTTATGTAGAAATTAGGCGCCAATCATGCGCCGCTAAAATAGAATATTGGAACCCTATAAGAAACAAAAATTACAACCACACGGTTAACTTCACGGCCGGAAATTTCTGGTTATATTATGTTTTCCTCATACAATAATTCGGCGCACATTATGCGCAGTTTTAAACCATTAAAATTAAATTTTGCGCCCCTATAGGAAATAAGTAATTGTAAAAATTTCATCGATACGGTTAACTTCACAACCGCGTATTTCTGGTTACGTTTTTTTCTTATCCAGTGATTAGGCGCACATTATGTCTTTTGGGGGGGTTAAAATTCAATTTTGAGCCCTAGGAAACAAGTTGTTTTAAAAATGACGTAGATGAGGTTACTTTTACAGCCGCGAATTTCTGGATAAATTATTTTTTCTTATGCAGCAAATATGTAATTACTAAAAAATTGTCTGCCCGGCCTTACCTCTAACTTCACCCACATATATCTTCTTTGTTAAATCTTGCGTTGTAGATTCTATCGATGTGACTAAATCAAAGTAGTGTACTACTTTTATACTTATCTATCGTCGTATTTTCTTTATTATACACTCATTCTTCATCTTATCCCTTCTCGTTTTACCGCATGCGCTTCCTAGGAATCTCAGGCCCACGCATTTATTTTCATTTCGTGCATGCAGTACTTTTTCCATGACGGAACCAACACACCATTGTAGACTGATCGTTTCACAGCTGCTCTAATGCTTTCGTTTTTCATTATTGTCCCTATACATCCAATCACTTTCGTTCCAACTTTGACCCGTGATCCAATCTCGCCATTCATTATACCATCTGCAGTGAATATTCTACGCAGATATACCAACCCGTCCACTTGTTGCACAATTTCATCAAGCAGGGTAAATGGTCTACTCTCGTTTTCACCTTCCCGATTGAACACCACAATCTTTATTTTTTCGCGTTTACCTTTAGGTCCATGCTCTCATAGACTATATCAAACTTCTTCAGAGAAGTTTGTAGCTCATCCGCATTCTCGTATTACCTTCGTAATACTGTGTAACTTGTGTACCCTTTAAACTTTTTGTACCCCAGCTTGTTTACGTTTTTTTACAAAAAAATTTTAATTACTTTATTAATAATATAAAATCAAACACAAATATTAAATATTTATAAAAAATATTTATTGTAACGAGATTTACAGTATTACAGAAAAGTGGCAACTTATAACTTTTTTAAGTTCATGAACAATGAAAAAATTAATCAATTTCTGTCTTTCTGGCGTGTGCAGATAACACAACGCCCAAAAGATTTCTACGTAATTGGTTTTACGCTACAACTTATAAATTATTTGAGTGTTTACAGGTTCTCTACCAAGTCATAACAAAAATTTGCGCCTGGCATCCAAATATGACTTGTTTTAATCAGGGTATTTTAATTTCCATAGAATAAAGAGTTTAGGGCTGCGGTATCTATAAGATGACCAAAAATAACCATTGTTCATCTGTCATTCGCCGTGTAGTACATTCCTTTACTGCTGTATCAGCAGCTGCTTTTGTGCGATTGTAGTGTAACACTATTTCTGGTTTGTACATTTTGGTCTCATCACTAATTTCATATAAAGCGTGTTCGGTGGATAATAAACTTACTGCTCTATTTTTGACACTAATGTGTGGTCCTTGATATAAACGAAAATGCTGGAGAGAGCTGGGCGAACTTTATCGAGCAAACGTTCTTTTGGAATAAAAGTTTTATTTTTACGTACTGTACCACAAAAGGTCAATTTTCTAGCTAAAAGTATGTCATCCAAAAACTTAGGTGTAAAAAAATTGTCCGTTGTAATTTCGTACCCTTCAGGCAAATGTTCAACCATATCTAGGACCACTCTTTGGCCTTCGCTGTTGTTCTACAACATTGTTCTGTTTTGCTAAATATATTTGTGAGTATAGACGTTGGTAGCACTGCATAGAACCCAAACTTTTACCCCGATTTGTCTGGTTTGTTTTTGATATATACTGTAAATGACGCACGATCTCTGAAACCGAAAAATTGTTCGTCCACGGTCATTTTAGTTGCAGGATACCTCATTCGTTTAAAATTTCCAACAATTTTTTCTAATACGTATCTCATTGGCGTTGATTTATCCACAGCTTTACATTCTGTTCTTGTTTCAAAGTCATCAAAACGAATGCATTTTGTGAAAACAATAAATCTGCCTATTGACGTAGTCGCTTAATTTCAACGGGATCCGTGGATATCCACGTTTTATGATGGTTTCGTTACACTTTTCGTATTCTAAAACAGCTGTTTGATCTGTTGATGTGTTCAACGATAATATCTATAATATTATCGTATACCCAAAATACCTCCATCATGGTTTCAAACTTTTTGCTGTCTTCCGTAAGCCCAAAACCATATCTTATGATATATCTTATACCAGACTTAGTAGATCGTACTGGTCGTTTATACCAAATTGTACCATCTCTACGAGCACAGGTAGCCACTAAAGTATCAATAACATCATTGTGGTCATCTCAACTCGCCACTTCAGGTGCCTCGGAAACATCCGCTTAAAAAATTCATTTCTTCAACAACATACTCCTCACTTCATGAATCCTCAAACAGGGCAAATCTTCACCTAGGTCAAGATTTCCCTCATAATACATTTCCAATTTCTCAACCGTTGATTGTGGTTTTCTACCTGCCATTTTCTAAAACATCACGTCACTGTGTAGCAATAAATAAAATGTAAAATACCTATATTACTTACAATCAAGACTTATTACGATTCCAACTAAGAAATAAAATAATTTTAACTAAACAGTTCACGAAGTCAATGCTTCTACAACGACTAACCAAATAGAAATAAAATTTAATCAATTGTACTTAAAAGACAAGAACAGACATGATAAGATCTGTGAAAACCATTGTATAAAACTATTACATATCTTATGGAGTGGGGTATTTTTGTACCCCAGAGCATTTGGACATTGAAAAAATGTTAATAATTTTTGTATGTCATCCAACGTCTAACATTATATTAGAAATTACATGCAATTAGCATTTCTAAAAAGGATATTCATGAAAAAAATCAACTTAGGGTACACGATTACCCCAGTTAGTATTAGGAAGGTTAATAAGATTGTGCCATATGCAATGTGCATACACCAGAACTCGTACGTTTATGTCATCAATCATTGCACCATTTGTACCACTGCATGCTTGCTTAACACATTTATTCATGTATACATTGAACAACCACGGTGACATCACACAATATTGATATACTTCTTGCTCGATACTAAAGTATTCACTCGCACCTCCTCTCATCCTAACATATGCTCGGCTACCGTTATATACTGCCCTTATACTGTTTACTAAACCTTGACTTACGCCATACACATTTAATATTTCTCACAGCTTCTCCCTATTCACTCGGTCATATGCTTTCTCAAGATCTACAAACGCACAATACACCTTTTTTACACTTAAACACTTTTAGATCACACTGGAGAGCATCCATAATCTTAATTTGGACAGCTTCACATACTCTATCAATCAGTACTTTTCCAAATACTTTACCAGGTACAGTGACCAGACTCATTCCTCCGTAGTTTTTGTAATCACTCTTGTTTCCCTTATCCGTATATAGTGATACAATGCATTCTTCCATTCACTCGGCGCTTTTCTACACTTAAGGCATACGTTGAATAATTCACACAAACTTTGCACCATCTACTCCTTTACCATTTTTCAATTTTCCTACCGTTTGCTCTACCTCATTTAATCCAATATTCTCCTCAGTTTCGCTCAACATCCGTTCTAAGTTCTTCTTATTAAACTCTTCAGTCTTATTTTTCTCAGTACAGTGCAGCTCTCCGAAATATGTGCACCAGCATTTCCTATCACAATCGTCCCATATGAATTCGTTGCTACTATTCACTACTACTGCAGCGTTCGGTTTTGGGCCACGTTTTATATTTTTGGTCCATTTCCAGAAGAGTTTCTGTTTCTCTCTAAATCGTTCTGCATTTTCTCTCCTTCCACAGTCATCACTTCCTGTTGACTTATTCTTACTCCATCCTTCCCTTCTCTGTTTCTTAATCTACACACCTCATATAATCGCTTTTTATCAGTCTCATTTGCAGCAATAATTTCTATGTACGCATCTTTTTTCCTACATGCTACCATTTTTACCGATTCATTCCACCACGCACTTTTTATCAGTCTACCTATAGTCGCTCTTCCACATATCTGCACGGCACAATTGACAAAACAGTATTTCTAGCTTGTCCATGAACTTTCAACGTCATTGTCTTTTATTTGTTCGTTTCACACTTCATTCACATTGAACTCTTTACTCACAGCATCTGTATATTTCATTCTCGCTCCATTATCTACCAGTTTTTCTACCCTTATTCTGGACGTTCGCACTACGTTTGCTCCCCTTCTCTATACCCACTTTTGCCCTAAACACACTCTCGGTACACCAAAAACGTGGTCCGATCCAGACGCCGATCCGTGTATTACTTTTGTATCTCGCACCAGGTTTTTAAGTCGTTCATCGTACACAATCATTTTAATCATACTTTTAGATTCACCTTTTTGTCATACAGTGCGAACGTTTGAGTTGGAGCGCTTCAAATAAAAGTCTGATCATCCACGGTGAAAATCATCGGACACGTAAACTTTATTTTTTGAATGCACATCTTTCCTAATATTTTTTGAAAAAAGTTGCCCCCGTCCCTTTGCGCAATGATGTCATCGACATTTTTTTAAATGGTAACATATTTTTTTGAGGAATTCTTATTTCTCTTCAAATTCTCTTTCCGGCAATGTGTAGTTTGTAGTATTCTTATTATGAGTTTTCAAGACTATTAAAATGTTAGACGGGAATTGATTCATCGACGTACCTTCTGTCAAGAAGTAAATGGAACCCAATTTGAATATTTAATTTAATATTTTATGCTGTTTTTCTAACTGTTCATTTATTTATTTAAATTTCTAATTAAACTATTAATTTATTTGAAGTAGAACCCAAAAATTCCGCAATTATCTTTTTTTATTTATTTTAGGATATTCTCACTTTGGCATGTCACAATGTCAGTGTGTTATCCGACAAGTACCACAAATTGCAGATTGTCGTACAGAGAATTTAAAGAAAAATAAGAATTCCCGAAAAAAATATAGGTTGTCGTTTAAAAAAACGTCGATGACGTCATTGTACAAAGGGTTGGGGGTAATTTCTTTCAAAAAGTACTGCAAAAAATGCACATTCAAAAAATAAAGTTGACGTGTCCGAGGATTTTCGCCATGAATAATTAGACATTTTCCATTTGAAGCATTCCAACTCAGACGTTCGCACTATATATATATATATATATATATATATATATATATATATATATGAACATTTAATATGCTTAAACGACGTATTAGATGCAAACAGGTTTGTCTCTCCACACAGATGTTCACCATTCTCATTGACCCTTTGTCTCCGTACTTCCCTAGGCCGCGTTCAGTGTATTCTTTTCCAATATTACCACTGTTTCGTTTGGCTTACATACATTCAACACGTTCACACACTCTTGGTCTCTTTCTCCATTCACCGGTACATAGCATGCAATGATAAAAATTTTTCGAAATTCTACTTGCAATCTAACCTGCATTACCCCAGGAGATACCAATTCGTACATTTTAACACAGATTTCAGAGAAGATCGATATATTTCACATTTTGAAAAATATCAGAAAAAGTGACTCACATATTACAAAAGAACAAGAAGTATAAAGTAGTTTTCAAAGCTAATACCAATGTTCTTAAATGTTTATTTAATGCGAAAGATCCAATTCACATTTTGAAGTCAAATATAGTTGATATAAATATAAACACACAGACAAATCAAATTTTAACAGTCACCATTTGACTTCACATAACTGCAAATTTTTACATTTTTGTAACAAAAAAGACAAATTAAATGTTTTGGAAGTATTTAAAATTTATGAACATGAACAGAAAGTACCGTTATTGAACGAACAAGTTGATTTTATAGAGAAATATTTTTAATATAAAATTATAATTGACATCAAGGTTGCTGTTTTACTTTTTAATTTGTTACCATAACTACTTGTTTGGAGTTTTACTTATATACTTTCTCTTAGTGCATAAAAGTAATGGAAGTTTGTCAAAAAAATGCACCGTCGAGTAATTCAAAAATTATTAAAGAGGTACTTTCAAAATTGTTACGATGTAAAATGGCAGTAGAACAGGGTAACAGATAAAGGGTAGGGGTGCCATTGCTCAGTGGTTGGGGTGGGTTGTGACGATGGTCCCCCAGGTTACTGAACGGTGATAGTTAAACTCCTGCGGCCCCTTCGAGACCGTAGCTATTGTCGAATGTATTTTGTTGGTTGAAACTACTTAATATCCCTCGGTAGGGTAGACCAGTCAACGTCCCTAACGGAAGTTCTGTCCATACGTATTTTATTAAACCCTCCCTGCACGAACTTTGCGCGTTTCTAAAATTGAACTTGACACTACAGTATCAAACTAGGACTAAACTACACACACTTCTCACTTTTCGCCACAATGGATATTCTCTATCAACCAATATACACTTATTTCTCAAACTCAAAAAGAATTGCATCATAAAAACATCACATAACCGATATCCTCTCTATGGATGGTGTCTTCTCGGCACTGAACCTTAACATTTCCTATTTAGAAACCAACCTCTTTGTTTGAAGACCAAAATGCCTGTTACCGAAACGTTATTAAATCTGCAATAAATGCATTTCCTCACCACATTAGAATACAAAATGACAATGTTAGTACGCCATATAATTATTCAGTGACAGTTATTATGTTAACGGAATTTACGAAAATGGACTAATTAACTCTCAACTAAAACAGTAAAAGGGATTAACGATGTCTACGCGTAACAAATCTTAATTTAAAACTCCCACCTATTACTGAGAAACTAACCAAAACTATAGTTCATTCTCAAAATTAGGATTCTAAATGAGATTACCATTTGTAATAATTTCCAATAACTTCATCTACGTCAAAAAACGTTACAATATAAAAGCTTCCAAAATGTATGCTTTATCGCGTTTATTTTCTGATGTCGGTTATTAACACTTTGACTGCTACTAGAGTATCAGACTAGGTACCCAGATGCTGACCATATTTTTTTTTACCTGCACTTCAATGTGCTCTCGAAGTTCATTGTTGTAACCTTAATGAAATTAGTAATCCGAAAGTTTTAGTCAAAATGAACATGACGGCTAAAGCCGTCATGCGCACTACCCATTGAATACCCGTGGCTAATGCTTATGTCGGCTATGGCCGTCATACTTAATTTTGAAATGAAACTACAGATTTACATGAAAAAAATAATATATTGTGATAACTATAAGCGATAAGAACTAAAATACATACTAAGGAGTAATAACACATAATTCATTTAGTCTATAGATTTTCGTGGTATGATGTAAAACATTTTTTCAAACACAAATTTGGTTTATTAGTACAAGCAGCACAATGGTGGCTGGTTTCAGTTCTCTTCTTATAGTGGTTGTGACACCAAGTGCATCTTTTGGATAGTGCCTTCCCCTTAGAGCCTATAGCATTTTTTGTTGGCACATGCTGTTTCTGTGTGAGAGTCAATAATGGTGCCTGTGTTTCTGGAACTAACCCGTCAATTATTTGGATCCTAAACTCATACAGTGGCATCTTAGATTTAGTAGTTTTTTTGTACAGCAAATATGAATTTTGTACCAGCATTTGAAAAATATGCGTCCCTAATTTTTTATACCATCGGAGAGACTTCCTCTCACATGGATAGTAAGCCATCAATTGGTCTTGTCGATCCACGCCTCCCATATATTTATTATAGTTATAAATTGGCTGAGGTTTCTGTTTTTCCCTTTTAAATTTATCTTCATATGTAACCATATCATTACTAAACTCAGTTGAGATATAACTTACTTCTCGCTTGTCGCGCCATTTTCCTCTCAAAACACCAGTATTGCTATAACGCGCAATTGTTTCCCCAATCTTCAATTTTGTTTTCTTAATAATTTCAGGGGTTCCTTTCTTATCGACTCTTAGTGTTCCTGTGCAAAACGTTTGTCTATTAAGTAATTTGCTAGCTAAATCATAGCTATTGTAGAAATTGTCCATATATAATGAATGTCCAATATCTAACCGACCTTCTATCAAGTGGAATACTACGTTAGAAGCATGTCATTTTCCACCTATAACATCTAACTGACCAGTATATACGGCAAACTTTACAATGAAGCCGTCTGGTTCTGTCAGCATATATAACTTGATGCCATATTTATGTCGTTTATTTTTTATATATTGCCTAAACGACAGTCGTCCTCTCCATAGCACCATGGACTCGTCTAGCGAGAGATTTTGGCCTGGACTGTATGAACTGGCCATTTTATTGTTAAAATAATTAATCAAAGGCCTAATTTTGAATAGCCGATCTTCTGGAAGTACCTCTCCAGCTATAGGATTACGAGCAAAGTGAAGGCATCTCATAATGACAAGAAATCTGACTCTACTCATAGCTGATGCAAAAAAAGGAATTTTGTAAAATCTGGATGTTTTCCAGTAATCCTGTAATCTATTAATTGAAATATTTCCCATATGCATAAAAACTCCAAAGAAAATTCGCATTTCTTCAGGAGTAACATCCTTCCAGCGAGTAATTCTTGATGACGACTTATTGTTGTTGAGAAAAACTTCGACTGCATAGTTATTAGTTTCCTCACAAATTAATTGAAAGAAATTGTCATCCACCATAAACTTGAAGAAATCCATTGGCGTATTTCCTGGAAGAAAAATCTAGCAAAATTCTAGCAAAATTGTATGCAGGTAGAGTAAAATCGCGAAAAAGTATTTCAAGTAACATTAAATCACGAGACAAACAGGAAATAATTGAATTTGTTACCTACCTGTCAGATGTGAAAGTAGTCTCACTTTTCCGGTAAACTCAACATGCCTGATAGTAGACGGATGAGACTCCCATAATAAAGGTGCTTCTTCTAGAACATTTGATTCTGCTACAACCGCTAAAGCTTCCGGTGTCTGTAGAATGTCATCAGAGTTTCCGACATCGTTGAAATTATCCGCCTCTACCTCAAGTTCGTCATCGTCCGAATCCGGCCCTGCAAACTCTTCATCTGAATCTAGTGTAAAGGTTGGATCAGCAACATCATCGTCAGAAAATATCAGAAAAAGTGACTCACATATTACAAAAGAACAAGAAGTATAAAGTAGTTTTCAAAGCTAATACCAATGTTCTTAAATGTTTATTTAATGCGAAAGATCCAATTCACATTTTGAAGTCAAATATAGTTGATATAAATATAAACACACAGACAAATCAAATTTTAACAGTCACCATTTGACTTCACATAACTGCAAATTTTTACATTTTTGTAACAAAAAAGACAAATTAAATGTTTTGGAAGTATTTAAAATTTATGAACATGAACAGAAAGTACCGTTATTGAACGAACAAGTTGATTTTATAGAGAAATATTTTTAATATAAAATTATAATTGACATCAAGGTTGCTGTTTTACTTTTTAATTTGTTACCATAACTACTTGTTTGGAGTTTTACTTATATACTTTCTCTTAGTGCATAAAAGTAATGGAAGTTTGTCAAAAAAATGCACCGTCGAGTAATTCAAAAATTATTAAAGAGGTACTTTCAAAATTGTTACGATGTAAAATGGCAGTAGAACAGGGTAACAGATAAAGGGTAGGGGTGCCATTGCTCAGTGGTTGGGGTGGGTTGTGACGATGGTCCCCCAGGTTACTGAACGGTGATAGTTAAACTCCTGCGGCCCCTTCGAGACCGTAGCTATTGTCGAATGTATTTTGTTGGTTGAAACTACTTAATATCCCTCGGTAGGGTAGACCAGTCAACGTCCCTAACGGAAGTTCTGTCCATACGTATTTTATTAAACCCTCCCTGCACGAACTTTGCGCGTTTCTAAAATTGAACTTGACACTACAGTATCAAACTAGGACTAAACTACACACACTTCTCACTTTTCGCCACAATGGATATTCTCTATCAACCAATATACACTTATTTCTCAAACTCAAAAAGAATTGCATCATAAAAACATCACATAACCGATATCCTCTCTATGGATGGTGTCTTCTCGGCACTGAACCTTAACATTTCCTATTTAGAAACCAACCTCTTTGTTTGAAGACCAAAATGCCTGTTACCGAAACGTTATTAAATCTGCAATAAATGCATTTCCTCACCACATTAGAATACAAAATGACAATGTTAGTACGCCATATAATTATTCAGTGACAGTTATTATGTTAACGGAATTTACGAAAATGGACTAATTAACTCTCAACTAAAACAGTAAAAGGGATTAACGATGTCTACGCGTAACAAATCTTAATTTAAAACTCCCACCTATTACTGAGAAACTAACCAAAACTATAGTTCATTCTCAAAATTAGGATTCTAAATGAGATTACCATTTGTAATAATTTCCAATAACTTCATCTACGTCAAAAAACGTTACAATATAAAAGCTTCCAAAATGTATGCTTTATCGCGTTTATTTTCTGATGTCGGTTATTAATGAATATTTTATAATTCGGAACTAATAACAAATACACGATAGAAACATGCACACACGTGACAAAATGAACTCAAGGACAGAAATCACATAGGTCAGCATGTAATACATAATGGTGGTAATAGGAACAGATATTTTAAACCGAAAAATTCAAATTTTAATTTTTAATACACGAAGTAATTTTTATGAAAATTTAGACAAAACTCGATGCAAAAGCAAAATTTTAGATATAATTTTAATAGATATAACAACATAATTTTAATGAATACAGTAGGCCAAGAGAGTATGTAAATTTTGTGCAGCAGAGTACAAAGGAAGATGTTATCAGGGATAACATCAGTCAGTTTTTTCGGCAGAATGATAAATAAGGTGTAAGCTAGAAGTGACTTACATATAAGTTGGATAAATGCAGGTGTAGAAAATATTAATTTAGGGTTATTAGTTAATACAGGTGCTTCAATTTGTGTTTCTAAGTATGAATGTTTAGGTAACAATACGCAGATTGTTAGGGATACTTCAGAAATCAATGGGATAACTGGCTCATTACTTTGCGATGGATATACCTATTTAAATTTGGTCATTAAGGGTCAAGATTTTAAGGAAAAAAATGTTGTTATAAAAAATCTAAATTGTTAAACAGATGGTGTAAGAGCGTTAAGTCTTATTAAAAAGCATAAAGAAAAAATTGGGTATAAGTAAAATGCGTTGCAATTGACAAATAATAATACTGTAATAACTTCCTTAAATGCAACAGATGCAAATGTTAAAACTATTCCACCAAGGTGTGACTATATTCATTATAATATACGAATGATGAGTATGCAACTATGGGGAATGAAATATGTGAAAATATTTTCATAGCTAACACTATTGTTAAACCACAGAAAGGAAGAGTACCGGTTAAGATACTAAATACATGAGGTAATCCAGTTCAGTTAATTAATTTCAATCCACAAATTACACCATTAAGTGATTATAATATGTTTAAGTTTAAAAAATCAGATAAGTCGGTTCACAAAACAAAAGAATTGCTTTAACTTCTTAATTTAAATTACCTAAGCTCCTAAGAAAAACTCACGACAGAAAGTTTTTGCAAAAAATTTACTGATGTATTTTGTTTACCAGATAACACATTAACTACTACAAATATTTATAAACAAAAAATTCAATTGAAATAAAATGCGACACCATTGTTCGTAAAACCATATCGTACCCCTCAATCTCAAAAAAAGGAACGCGAAAAGCAGATTAAAAGAATGTGCGAGGATGACATAATTGAAGACTGTCAGAGCGATTGGTGATCACCTATTTTGTTAATAACTAAGAAAACAGGAATTAATGAACAGAAGAAATGGAGATTAGCTGTAGATTCTAGAAAATTAAATGAGAAATTGCAAGACGATAAATTTCCTTTACCAAAGATTAGAGAAATGTTTTATTCATTGGTAGGTGGCTATATTTTAATCATTTAGATTTAAGTTAGGATTGTTGTTAAATGGAAGTAATTTCAGAAAGTATAAATTATACAGCATTCACTACGAGTACTAGACAATACGGAATGACAAGGCTTCCAGTGGGATTAAAAATAAGTCAAGTGCATTTTCGAGATTAATTCCAATAGCTATGTCAGGACTTAACTATAAAAAGTGGTTTATTTATTTGGATGATTTAATTATGTTCGGACAAACCTTATATGAAATAAAAAGTTTAGTGACAGCTTTGGATAGGTTACGAAAGGTTAATTTAAAACCTAATCCATTAAAGTGTGTTAAAAAAGGCATTCCGTGTTTAGGGCATATAATTACATCAGACTGTATTTCGCCAGATCCAGCAAAACCTAAAGTAATAAAAAAATACTCAAAACCCAACAACGCAGACCAACGATAATGATTTATGACTTTCGTTAATTATTACAGGAAGTTTGTACCGAATTTTCCGAAAGTATAAGCGCCGTTAAATAATTTATGTAGATATAGTGTTCCTTTTGAATAACAACCGAATGTGACTCATCTTTTAAAACACTACAAAATTTAGTAATGCGGCCACCTCTTTTACAATATCCAAATTTTTCAGAAGATGATAAATTGAAATGCATACTGATGCTTTAGGAATACCATTAGGTGCGGTTTTATCTAATGGAGACGGGAGATCAGTAGAATATGCTGGTAGACGGTTAAATAAAGATAAGCTATCCTACAATTGAGAAAGAATTATTAGCTATAGTTTGGGCAATTGACGCTTTCGACCATATTTATTTGGGAGACATTCAAAATTTATACAGATCATAAAACATCGGCATATTTATTTATCCATCGAGTAGATTACTAAAATTTCGTTTTGGTTTAGAAGAGTAAGATTTTGCAATTGAATACATGAAAGGAAGGGAAAATGGAACGGTTGATCCATTGTCACGTGTGAATGTAGTGTAAATGAATTAAAAGGTATGAATGAGATAGTAATTGCTGTTTTAACGAGAGATAACGAAAGATAAGAGACAAAGCTATAGAAGTTCTTAAAAAACCAAAAGAGTGTATAGAAATGAGGGTCATGATACAAAATGAATTAAAAGATATAAATAATTATGATTACATTGTTACTAAAAATGAAACTTTTTATTATTTACCTTTAAAAGGAATTTTATTTATTAATCTTACACGCTTGGTCAGCATTATCCCAAGAGGTACTGTTGAGGAATTTGGAGAAAGTAAGTAAAGATATTAAAGTATTAGAATTATTCGTAATTAAAAATGAGAATAATATGCGAGTATCAAAACATATAATTGAAGAAGAAAAAAATTAAAATTATGAAATCCCTAGGATAAATGTAATTAACAAAGTTGAGAAAATTACTGATAATGAGAAAAAAAAAGTTAATTTTAAACGATTTCACTTACTACCCACAAGTGTCAAAAACAAAAATACAGTAAACACATAAAAGAACAGCACATTCAGTATTTAATAAAGTATATTTAGACATTGTAGGTCCTTTAGACAAAGATAACTCTAAATTTTCATGTACATTAACCATATAATGTGACAAATAAATATGCAGTAACAGTAGCGAGAACATTTGTTAATAATTTCATACTACGTTCTGGGGTTCCTAGTGAAATTGCTACTGATAGAGGTTCAGAATTCATGTAATCTACTATGACAGAAACGTGTAAATTATTAAAAACCAAACATTTAACTTCCACAGCGTACCGTCATTAGGTCCTTAGAAAACTCACATAATGTGTTAGGGGTTTGTTTAAGGATTCAAACGGAAAACGAAAATACGCCACGGAGTAGTTGGATACTGTATTGGTGCTTCAAATAAAGTACTACTGTGCATAGTGAAAGAAAATACACTCCTTACGAATTGATTATCGGTAAACTATATAAAATTCCAAGTAATGTAATTAGTAAAGTAGAATCTTTGTACAGCTTTGACAATTATTCTTTGGAACTTTAGTATAGGTTACAAAAAGCACATACTGATGCAAGAACAAATTTAATTAGTGCGAAATTGAAAAAAAAACAAAAACATGGCATTAATGTAAATGAAGTGAATTATAAGACCGATTGCTTAATATTAATCAAAAATGAAGGCAAAACTAAATTCGTAAAAGAATTATTAGTGCATAAGAATAGAACTAAACCTTCTTATAAGTGATAACACTATCTATCTATTCATTTTAAATTTAGATATAAACGTTTAATCACGTGGAAAAGAAATCATTTACCAAACAGGAGAGAAGTGTGGTGCATACGTAGCTTTATAATGGTATTGTTTGAAATTTATAGATTTGTCCGTAGATGGGTAGTTTGAGTTGAGAGGGCCCGGTCCTCTCCGCGCTTGTTTTTAAAAGGTCCGAAATGCTAAATTGCTTTGCACATAATGTTGGGCCCCTCGGGGCCCGTGGTTTACCTCTCGTTCTTTTACAAGAATCAATGCGCCAAACAGTTTTCTACATAAAGTATGTTTATATTTCACTAAATTGGTGCATTTTTTCTCCAACGTTTAGTAATCAGAAAATAAATCCCAAAGTTACTTTATACGCTTATATTTCAACCCACTAGGTCTTTTTCGGTGCCCACTAATCCTATCAATACAATAAACTATTATACAAATTATAAACTATACACAGTTTACTTACACATTATGGATTTCGTGTACTGTACAATCTAAAAACAATTTTATTTTTGTACACGTCTTGCATCACTTTTATTTTCTATAATTACTAAACGTCCGAGAAAAACTGCACTTTAGTGTACTGTGTAATTTAAAAATATAAGAATGAGTCCAAACATATTTGTTATTCAAAAATAAAAATATTGTGCATTAAAAAAATGTGTTAAAGTTAAAGGTTAAAACGATAAACAAAACTGCTGCATCTGCAACGGAAGTGCCAGAGTAGCTAATAGTACTATTAAACAAACAAATTGTTTTCCAGTTTATGGATAGCATCTGGCCGGGTAAGTATTGGAAGCGGCATGCATTCGGTCACGGTGTCTTTTCTGTAGAAATCGGGCGATATCTTGTCAATGGTTTTTATAACTTTTGTATTGTAAATAGGGTGCTAATTATATTACTTCTATCCGGCTTATGCTGGCTGCTAATTCACGATATTTGGCAATAGCGGAAAATCCCAAAACCTATTAGTTCCCCTTCCCATTCCCACTTCTTTATTTTTGCAGTTTGCACCCCTAACGATCATTTTCCATCTTATTTAAGTTAAAACGCCGTGATAGAACGGTATTGTCTCGTACCAATATTTGTTTTTATTTAGTGTTTTGCAAAATGAGCCAGTACAAACATAAGCCTCGAAGTGCTAAACGCAAGCAAAAAGTTGAAGCAGATGAAAGAAAAAATAAGCTACCAAAAATTGATAAATTTTTTAATCAAAAAACTTTTCAAACTGAACCATCAACAATAGCGAAGTTGAACCGAGTAAACCCTCAACTTCTAGTTGTACCCCTGCAATGACCGAAATAATCAGTGAAACTGAAACCGCTGGTAAGTTTATTTATTTATTTTATTTAGCTATCTTATAAATCTTATTCCCAAACTTCAAATTTGTCATTTGTCTTTACAATAATAAGTAAATAATGAAGTAATTCCTAATTTTCATGTTTGATTTTAATAATTTAGACTTGGAATTCCCGAATTCGTCAGCAACCGTTGAGCATGAATTAGAGACTTCATCAATTTCCAAAGAATGTAAGAACTTATATTATTTTTAATTATTGCTTAATGCATTAACTGTGTTAATTTCTAGTGAACATTGAAAATGTAACTGACCGTGAACATTTTCTTGGGGAATTAACAAATGACCAAAAAGAATTTATTATTTCGAATGGCCCTTGCAAACCTACTGGCCCTTTTCCGAAAGACAAAAATAACAGGTGTTTTTCTGAGTTTTACTACAAAACAACTTCGAAAGTCGGCTTTACAACGGAACGAATGTGGTTGTGTTATTCTACAATTTTAAATAAATGTTATTGTCAACCCTGTTGGTTGTTCTCGAAAAAGCAAACTTCTCTTAGTTTAGGTTTTGATGACTGGATACATTTAAATCGGGCTGTAAACAGCCATGAAGCGACTAATGAGCACAATCAATGTTGTGCAATTTACGACAAATGGCGATTAAATAAAACTATTGATTTTGAAAACGAATCTATAATTCGGGAAGGAATTTCATTTTGGCGCAAAGTTTTAGAACGGATCATTGATGTTTCACTCTTGCTAGCTTCTACAAATATGCCGTTCCGAGGGCACGATGAAACAATAAATTCAGAAAATCCTGGAATGTTTTTGGCTGTTATAAAGCTATTGTCCAAATATGACACTGTTTTGAAAAATTTACTTAAAAATAAAAAAAAAAAGGAACGATTACTTATCTTAGCCCGAAAATTCAAAATGAGGTGCTAGATTTACTCGGAAATGCAATTAAAAATAAATTAATTCACAAAATTAGTTCATGTCCGTTTTTTTCGATAATGATTGATACAACTCAAGACATTTCAAAAAAAGATCAGCTAGTTTAGTTTTTCGATATGTAGAAATCGTATGCACCGAAGAAAACGTTGTGTCAGATGCCGTAATTAACGAATCATTTTTAGGATTTGTCTCCGTAACTGATCAAACTGCAACTACACTTAGCAATAAAATAATTGCCGAAATAAATTAATTAAACATATGTATAGATAAACTGCGTGGCCAAGGATATGATGGCGCAGCAAATATTAGTGGCGTTTATAATGGCGTTCAAGCCATAATTTCAAAAAAAGTTAAAAACGGTCCTTATGTTCACTGCGCTGCGCATAATCTAAACTTAATTTTAAATGATTCCGTAAAAAATATTGAAACTGTAAGAAACTTTTTTGATTTTGTTGAAAGAATTTTTGTGTTTTTTGGTAATAGTATTGTAAGGTGGGGATTGCTATACCCAACTGACAAAGACAGAGATACAATAAAATTAAAGAGTTTAGTGCCTACAAGATGGTCCTCTAGGCAGGATACCTTACATGCACTACGATTTAATTTTTTAAACATATTGAAAACACTTTCAAAAATTATTTTAACATCTAAAATAAAAAATGAAATCGTTGAAGCAAACTCACTTAAAAACTTTTTAGAAAAATTTTAAACTGTTTTTTTAGTGGCGTTTGAAACAAAAATTTTGCAATCCACGGATCTTCTGTCGAAACTACTTTAAAGAAAATCGCACAGTATTAGTGAAGCTGCAAAATTATTCGAGAATGCCTTACGAAATATGAAGGAACTGCGGGATCAGTTTCATTGCGTTAAAAGTGAAGCGGGGGCAGTTAGCGATAAAATGGGGAATAAGTCCAGTGTTTTCAGAAAAACGGAGGTCTCGCCCAAAATTATTTTTCGACGAAACCAAAAATCATTATTGTGTTGAAACTAATGAAGAAAATTTTAGAATAACGGTTTTTTTGAAAACACTGGATATTTTAATTGTGCAATTAGAAAACCGATCTAAAGGTCTCTGTCACATAAATCAAACATTCAAAATATTAAATAAAGATATATTGATTAACAGTACAGACGATTATTTATTTGAAATGGCACAAAAATTACACATATTATACAAAAATGACATTACAGAAGCAATTCTGCTCAAATTTTATCTTTTCGACAATGCTTCCGCGATGAACTAACCCAAATTAATTCGGTAAAGGATCTCTTAAAATTTATATTAATTGATAATTGTTCATCAAGTAGTAGCTTTTCTGAACTTGTAACAGCCTGTACGATATTTCTTACTGTTCCTGTAACGGTAGCAACAGCAGAGAGAACGTTTTCAAAATTAAAATTAATACAAAAATTACTTACGAAATACAATGAGTCAAGACCGGCTATCTAATCTGGCAATCATTTCTATTGAAAATGAGGTAGCAAAAAATTTGAATGTATCCAGTCTGATAACATGTTTTGCCACATCAAAAGCAAGAAAAAAATTATAATATAAATACATTGATTTACTATTTACTCTATTTTTTGTTTTTTTTTAAATTCATTTTTGCATGAATGTTTCTTTTTCAGCTGTATAATCCCTCTATATTGTTAGTTTTTTGCTTTAAATGTTTTTTATGTATTCAATAATTATTAAAAAAAATTTATATAAATATTTTTTTTTATTTAAGGGAGTTGGGTTAGGGCCCGCACTACAACTGGAACCAGGGCCCGTTCATATGTCGGTACGCCACTGGGTAGTTTGGAAGAGAACAGTAGGAAGTTAAGTAGAGTAAGAGTAGTAGAGTAGAGTAGAAAAAAGTAGTAGTATAGTCTGTAAAATCTAGCATTTTCAGTTTCGGATTGGCACTTTATTTAACACCGACATATATACACTATTTCCCTTTCCTTCCTACATGTATGGTTTCCACAAGTAAAACAAGAACGTGCATTAGTTATCTGAATTAAGAATTACACTATACGTTTGAAAGTATTCGTCATAACAAACAAATTTTTAACCTTTCGCGACTAACATGCCTCGCTGAGACACATAAGCTAACGTCGGTCTCAGAGACCGACCAAAAAAAAAATTTCCAGTGAAAAAAATACGTGTTAGTGTTTTTCTGTTTAAAGTGGGGTAATAAAAACACAATAAATTGGTTTTTGCTTTTATAGCTTATTTTCAAACGTTGCTGGAAAATTTTTAACTAAACAAGTCGAAAAAAATACTAAATTGAAAGAACATACTGAACTAAAAACTAACATTTTCTATTTGGAAAAAACTAAGTACAAAAGTATTGTTAAAGCATTAATAAGGAATAAAAAAATAGCAAAAGCTAGAAACATTAATCGTGGAACTGAATTTTAAAACATAGTCTATTGCCTGTTTTCTACGCATTCTCGACAAATTGGAGTTAAATGCTCCAAACACATGTACTTTCTACATCTGTGGCAACTGTATCTGGTCTTTCTGCTTTTCTTGGAAGAACAGTAAAAACATCGTCCATGTGTTGGATTCGCTGGAGGTTCCTGCTCAATATCTGGAATATTATAGGTATCTTGAATTCTCAATCTGATTGTTCTTGGCAAGGATGTTGAGTTCAGGCGTTTTTTTATATGAGCTTCGACTAACTGATACCCCAAACTTTCTAGGAATGATCTTCTAGATAATTTTTCTTGGTTATTATTTTTATGTATAACATAAGAGTTGATACCGGCCACATTTAATGTACCATAAAAAATTACCATTGGCCAGCGTCGTGTAATTCGCGCACAGTTGTAAGCTGCACACGGCTTGTCCACCGTGTCGACACCATCTTTCGTTTGATTATAGTCAATAATCATTTCTGGTCTACCTGTGTCTTTGTCCATAGCATCATCTCGATGCATAGTAGAGAGAATAAATACATTTTTGTTACGCCTTGGAATATAAGAGACCAAAGTACATTTTTCTTGAAAGGCAAACATGGTAGATTTTTTAGGCCTCTTTATTTTCATGTCTTCTGGAATTTGAGGTTTATTTTGTCTTAAAGTGCCCAAAACGGTTAATTTATATTCATTAAGAAGGGTGGTGGCTAAATCAGTACTTGTAAAAAAATTATCCATAGTTACATTCCGTTTTGATCCCCAAATTGGTTCACACAACCTTGGCACCAAAGCAATGTTGGATGTATTTAGTTTATATGGACCTATTGGCTATTGTCCAACATATAGTTCCATTTTGGCAGTGTAAAATATTTTCGCATCCACCAAAGAATACACCTTTAGTCCATATTTATTGGGTTTCGACGGAATATATAGTCTGAAACCACCGCGCCCCCTAAAGGCCCATAACATTTCGTCAACAGTAGCATACTGTGAGAGAGAAAAGTATTTAGGAAGATGTTTGTTAAACTCGTCGAAATATTCCCTTACTGCTGCTAACTTGTCTTCTTTTTGCCTTTCTTGCCTCGTTGTTTTGTTGTCCAAACGAATATTTTGAAGAAAAAATTTGAATCTTTCTAGGGACATTGTCAATCTAAATATTTCTAATCCCAAACCATTTGTTCTGAAAAGATCAATAATATTTTCATGATTACTCTTTCTTTTGTCGGCAATATAAAGCAGTCCGAGTAGAGCTTTAAGTTCATCAATGCCAGTTGGTCTTGCTGTTCGATACTCTTCAGAATATTGTTTTAATTCAATATGGATATTAGTATAGTAAACAATTTTCTCCAACATATCATTTGTAAGAAACAAGATCCATAGTTCAATCGGTGTTTTCTTCTGCTTAGCTTCGCCATTCACTCCTGGCAATTGGGTAATAATGTTATCAGCACGTGTGCGAACATTTGGACTGTTCCGTAAATGTTTTTTCCACCTAGTTCCATCTTTACCAATAAAACAAAGCTCACGAAATCTATTCGGTTCAAGTCCAACAGCTTGTAGTATCTCTCCATCTGACATATCTTGCTCTGTATCTGAGTTCTCATGTTGAATTTCTAATTTATCTTCTTCTATACTAGAATCACTATCGCAAGCTTCTTCTAAATCAGTTTCGACTTCATCGAAATATTGCAAAAGCCTTCTCTGTTCTTTTTCATAATCATCTGCAGCCATTTTCTATAAAAAAATTTAAAAAATCAGATAAATTATCTTAAATAACGTATTAAAAATATCCAACTTACTTTTTATATTTATGATAATCACTCACTTCGTAACTAACATCCGTCTCCTAGACCGACTTTGAACATAACTTTGAACAGACGCACGTTAGACTTGACAAATCGACACTAACTAAAGGTTCTTGGGTTAGGAAGGTATTGGGGAGGGCTCGGTCCAGATCGCGACTGATTCGGAAATATTCGAGAAAGATTGTTGAGTCGGTCTCACAGACCGTATGTTAGTCGCGGAAGGTTAATAACATAGCAGAAGTTCTAAAACATTTTCGACGAGTTTTAATACAATCGTCAGTGTTTGTTTAATTGAAGAAATAATGATTTGACTTAGCATAAATATAGGTAAATAAATTAAGTAAAAATAAAAACGCTATGGGATCTTTTTATTAAGTAAATACTGTAAACAACTAAACTAAAGTCCTTACTTCAATTCCAAAGATATACATACAAATAGAAAAATAAAATACATGTTTTTGTAATTAAAGGAACTTACATTACTCGATCACTTCATATTAATTTACATACATATACAATACTAGAAGTGAGTTTAAAGTAGTTGTGCAGATTAATAATAAGTTCATGACACCTCTTATTTAAACATTTCCCGGACATCTTAAAGAAAATTATAGTACAAGTACAAAGATTAAGCACAATTCGGAACAACTCCGTTACTCTAACAATAACGACTAACTAACCAACAATAAATCAATAGGTCATAAGTACTGATGACAACAATTAATGATCCGGTTTCTACAAAATTAGGTACATTCCTGCATGAATCATATTTTACAATTAAAAGAAGTTTTTATGCGGTACTTATTTGCTGAATAAACTTATTTCCATTTCGTTTTTATTTTCACTTAATGTATGCTAAGTGAAATACTTATTTCTTCAATTAAACAAACACTGACGATTGTACTAATACTCGTCGAAAACGTTTTAGAACTTCTGCAATGTCATTAAATCTTAAAGTTCGAAATGTGCTTAAGAAAACGCATGGTTGCTATATTTTCTATTTCTTTCTAATCTGACGGTTATTATGACGAATACTTTCAAACGTATAATGTAATTGTTAATTCAAATAGCTAATGCACGTTCTTGTTTTACTTGTTGAAATCATGCATGTGGGAAGGAAACGGCAACAGTGCATATATGTCGGTGTTAAATAAAGCGCTAATCCGAAACTGAAAATGTTAGGTTTTACAGACTATAGTAAGAAGAAGGACAAGCAGAAGTAATTGGTAAGTAGAGATTATAGTGGTCAACTGACTAGATTAGTAAGATTAGTATATTACACGTTGCTAAGGGATAAAGGTATCAACTAAATGGTTGGATGTAACAATAAATTAATAGTAAGTACGATGTAACCTTTCAATCAAGACCCAATAGACATTAACTTATGGACCTTATATACCGGGTGTCAACGAAATCATTATACATAGCTTAACTTTATTAAAACAAGAGATGGAAATTTGCGATGAAGATTTAGTGGATAACAATATATTTTTTGACATTAAATACAGCTTACTGTCACTACCGGTTTCACCGGAAGTGATCTTATTTTTCTTATTTTAAATAGGAACCTACCAATTTTTTTTCACTCTCAAATCGTCTTTGTTTTCAAAACGGGGGTTCAGGCGGAATTTTTGTCGATTTCAATGTTCCGCCATTTTGAAGTAAGTTCTCGTTATTTTACAGCATAATTCAATGAATAGTCCAAGAATATTATATATTTTTAACCTCTTAATTGGGATTTATAATTTTCTGCTTAAATAATTAGTATTTGTGGTTCTACGTTGTACGAGAATTACTAATGTCTAGAAAAAAATTTCACCAATATTTCAAAAAGAAAGCTCTAAATACTAACAACACAACAAAGGTTAACGTCCAAATCACCTGGTATACTACGAGGTTATAAAAAATAATATTGGACTTCTTTCGGATGTAAAAAAAAGAATTTTTATACCTAGGTACTTTACAAGGCAACGAACAATAAATATAAAGTCATAACAAAACACTAAAGTGTAAAAAAAGCTTACAGAACTACATTATTCTATTAAATGTTCTATTCTTCGGCCCTCCTGATCCCGGCATAATAAAACTCTTCTAATATTTTCTCGCAAAACAATTTCTAATTGATTCCTTGAAATGCCTTGTAATGCTTGATGTATTCGGTGTTGCAGATTTTCTAGAGTTATAGGGCCAATTGTTCCCAACCAGTGTTCGCAAATCTCTGATTTAAATAATTAGTCACAATTCGTGAGTCGTGGGCAGGTGCGTCGTCTTGCTGAAATATGTAATTGTTTGCTGGAAGATTATTTAAAAAAGTTCAATTTCGTTGTGTAGAAAATTTAGATACATCTCTCCATTCAGGGGTAGATAGCAAAAAATTGGTCCTATAATATGAGTTCCAACGATTCCTAACCAAACGATAATTCCAAACCGTTCCTGGAATGCTCAATCTCTTACTAACCGGCGGTTTTCCGTGGCCCAATATCTGGTATTTTGTCGGTTAAACATCCCCAGATTGGTAAATCTTGATTCTTCCGAATAAATAATTTTGTGATGAAATGTTTCCTCTCGATTGTAATTTTCTCGAAAGCAATTGCGATATGCAAGTCTCCTAGGAAAATGATTTTCATATAAATGATGGTGAATTTGGTACTAAAATTATGCTTTTTAAAAATTCTTCTTACGCTTTCATGGATAATATTTAAATTTAAAGCAATCTCTCGCAAAGAAGTGGTGCGATTATCAATCAATATCAATATAAGCTAAAACATGTATTTCACTCTCTTCATTTATAATAAAAATTTCATTACCACCTTCATTACGTCCATATTTCAAATAATCTTCTAAATACGAAACATAGGTAAAATGCGGTGCATGGAGATCTGGATACCTTTCAGCGTATAATCTTGCTGCAGCTCTGGAATTTCTCCGACATTCGCCAGAAATGATCAATATATTAATTTGTTCTTCTCAAGTATAAAATGGCATTTTAAACAAACAATTTTTACTTACATCTAGGTAGTCAATAATTTTTTAACAATTAAAAACTTTTAACAACGCGAATATGTCGCAACTATAACGTTTTGGAAATGAAACTATCTGACAATTACTATTTCCATTTAATTACTCGTATGTTTTTCCAAGCCTACTTAGGTAAATGCCTAGCTGATTTTATGTCAACCAAATGCTGTTCTTTTTATTGTGACTGTTTCGAATCCAACAGTAACTGAAAGTTTTAATGAATCCAAATAATAGGTATGTCGTGCCTTACGTTCTTAACCCTGCCAAGAGTTTGCATTCAATTGTTTTTTCAAAGCATACTGAGTAAATGTAAACTGAATTTTATTCTAAACAAGGACGTTCTTGAAAGAACAGTATTTTATTTATTACTGTTATTTTATAACACACGATTTAGAAGCTAACTTTTGTTGTATTGTTTTTAGATAGTAAAATGGATTCACTTTCTTATGGGTATTAAGTACATAGTGCTTTGTATTTGAAATATTGGTGACAATTTTCGTACAACGTATAACAAATACTAATTATTTAATCAGAATTTTATAAATTCCAATTAAGAGATTAGAAATAAATAATATTCTTGGACTATTCATTGAATTATTTTGTAAAATAACGAGTACTTACTTCAAAATGGCGGAACATTGGAATCAACCAAAACTCCGCCTGACCACCATTTTGAAAACGAAAAACGACTTGTTATACATCATTGGAATGGGAATTTAAAGAGATCGTTTTATGAAAAAAAAATTGGTAGGTCTGTAGGTAGCGGACCGCGAAAATTTTATTATTGCAACAAACCTATTTTAAATCGAAATTGTTACCGTGACAGGAAAGTTAATTAATGGGGTTTAACATATTTTATTAAATATTAAGTCGCAATATTTTATTTTTGTAACTAATATTTGGCTGAGGGCTGAAAAACATGTGTTTTGAGGTTTGACTAGCAGGTGTTCATTTAAAGCTGCTTTACTGAAGGGGCGTAACTAATTATTGGAAATTCATATGTGCATATTCTTGATGTAAAAATGTCACTATTTTAGTAAATAATTGTGTCAGTACAAACCGCGATCAAAAGACGTCTTTGTTTGGTACATGGAAACTCGAGACCTAAATGTAGGGTTTGTTACGGACGAATGTATATTTTTAAAATTAAGATGTCGTGCAATAATTAATATGAAACTATTCCAACATAATAATCTTTTGTTTTTTATTACTTTTGAAAAGTGGTAGTTGATTCCGGGAGTAAAGGTAGTTAGTTTTGAAATCGGGGAAAGGAAGATACAGTTAGAGTGTCAATTGAGCCAGATCCATTTTGGTTAATTAAATACCTTCATTGTGAAAAATTTCGTGCGTGTACATTTTCTTTTGAATTAGCCACTAATTTGTCTTTTCTTTCGGTTGTTAGTTGTAATGTGTTTTTCAAATATTAATCTATAAATAACAGTCACCCTTATTGGAGTTAAACCGCGTATGTTAACCCTTTGTGTCTGTGATCAATCAAGTGTAAGTAGGTATTTTGTTTATATAAATTAAGGCTCGCAGCAAATAATCTTTCCAGCCTATGTAACGTATTTAAAATCACACATTGCCTTGCAAAGGTATCTTATTCACACGCAGGCTCATTAAGCTGAAATCTGCTAAAATAAAAGACAGTACAGGGCTCCCTCACTCCGGTGTTTGTGTGAATAGCATTGTTGTTTGTTTTTATATTTATAATTGTGTAGAGGTGGGCCGGTGAACGGGTACATGATACCGCTGGTTATTAATTGTAAAAGGCAATTGCCAAGTGGGTACGCACTCCCGGAACCAGATAACCATTAAATACCTCAAATTTTATTTTTATTGTTATTATTGCTATATAGACGAATGTATAACTTAAGAAAGGGGCGCTGTATTTTTCTAACGCACTCAAACTCATATATCAGTCACGATGTTAGGATCTATTTGTAACTTACCCTTGTAAGGATTTGTTTTAATGGGTTTTGTTGTGCCAGTTTGTTTAAGTAGAATTGTTTTCCTACGAACTAATTTTTCTCTCGCTCTAGCTTTCGCTCTCTCTCTCTCTCTCTCTCCATCCCTCTCTCCCTCCGTCCCTCCCGCCCTCGCTCCCTTCCACCCTCCCCCTCTTTTACATAAATAAAACTATGTGTGAATATCCAGAAAAACTAATATTACAGCTTTAGAACGGCGACGCCTAATATTGTGTAATTTTTTAAGTATTAGGTTTAAAATCAACCCGTTTACTTTTCTGCACAATTTTCTTGAAAAAGTTCCTAATTTTAACCCTCGAGAGGGCGCGCCGGCGCACTGAGTGCACCGTTAGGTATTTTTCCTAGGATTTACGCTAACTACAATGAGGTAAACACCTGCGCATCAAGCAGTTCAGTTCAGTTCAGTACACTTTTGTCAGTCGTGGTGGATAGTTGTGTCCCTAAACTAAGTCTCTAGGGAGTGTAATAACAATAACATCTGTGTGGTCTGTCGGAATTGGAGCACAGCGTGTGCCGCGCGACCGGTCATGTAAGTAAACTTTTCAATGGAATCGATTTATTGCAAAGCTCTTTTTATTGTTATTTTCAATCATAAACTTACTCTAAAATTCTTTTTTTAATTTTTGTAGTTTAAATTAGTTTTTTGTTGTTTTAGGGCAAGGAAGTACCTTACTGACGACGAGTTATACAAAACTCTGCACGAAGAAAGTTCAAGCGAGGAGAAGGTTTTAGAAAGCGAAGAAGAAATCTCTGAAGGAGAAGAAGAAATTGTATGCCCGATTATTAGTGATCACGATTCTAGTGTTCATGATTCTAGTGCCGGGGAGGAATATGTTGCTGAAGAAGAGCCATTAATCAATTCTGATGATGAAGTCGAAGACTAAGCAGAAAAATTTAGTTAAGATCTTACCTGGCCCACGAGGTGGCGCTAGAGGGCTAACTTCAGAAATATTAGTTTTTCAGAAAATATTTGATTCCAACATGATTGAAGATATTGTCAAATATACCAATCAGTTCATTAGTTTGAAAAAGCAAATTGTAACTTATAAAAGAGAAAGAGATGCAAAACTAAGTACTAAGAACGAAGTTACAGCACTAATTGGGCTTTTGTTTCTAATTGGTGTAAAAAAAGGAAATCACTGTAATGTACGTGAATTCTGGGACACGGATGGTAGTGGACTAGCAATTACTCGTCAGGTAATGAGTTACAAAAGGTTTTTGTTTTTGTTACGATCAATGCGCTTCGATGATAGAACAACACGAGACGAAAGAAAAAAACAGGACAGGTTAGCTCCAATAAGATCGATTTTGGAAAAATTTGTATCAAACTGCAAAAAGGTTTATTGTTTAGGAGAATATCTCACCATTGACGAAAAATTAGAAGCTTTCCGTGGCAGATGTGGGTTTGTTCAATATATTCCCAATAAACAAGCCAAATATGGTCTTAAAATATTTGTTTTGTGTGTTTTGTGACAAACCAACTGAAATTGTAAAGAGACTTGTAGATCATGTCAAAGGATTCAACAGGAATCTCACGACAGATAATTGGTATACTAGCTATTCGTTAGCTAAAGAACTTCTGCATGACTACAAGATTACACTTCTTGGCACGCTAAAAAAGAATAAGAGGGAAATACCACCAGAGTTTCTACCTAATAAAAACCGTGAAGTGCAGTCCTCATTATTTGGATTTCAGAAAGATGTCACAATTGTTTCATACGTACCAAAAAAAAAATAAAGCTGTGGTTTTATTGTCTACCATGCATGACCGCAAAGATATTGATGAGGTAAGCAAAAAGCCTGAAATCATTTTAGACTATAACATAACTAAAGGCGGAGTTGATACCATTGACCAAATGTGCGGCAGTTACTCTGTAAAGAGAGTTACAAGGAGATGGCCTCTAGTCATGTTTTTTTCACTGCTGGATATGGGAGGCATAAATGCAAGAGTGTTAGTTCAAAGCAACGGAGATAACCCCATTGAGAAACGTAGAGTGTTTTTGAAAAACTTAGCTCTAGATCTAAGGAAACCATTTCTTATTGAAAGGGCACAAATAACATCACTTCCCATAGATATAAAGGCATCTTTAGCAAAATTTCGAAATGCGATGTATGTAGGAACTTTGTATGTAAATCGCATTCCAGCATTCAAACAAAGTGCCCGAACTGTGCTCTAGAAGCGGAGGCTTTAACAGATAGTGAGTAATTTTGTTTATGACTTTAACTGTACTTCATGATTTATCTCTTTAATTTCTGATTGTTTATTTTATGTCTTTAAGTAATATATAGTTTTTATAGAAAATTCCCTTGCATACTATTTATTAAAAAAGCAAAAAATTAAATCGGCGCACGATGTGCGCTGCGCGCCCTGTTATGTTACAAAAAAGGGCGCGCCTGCTCGAGGGTTAACTGCCTTCTATTTTTAATAACTTCTATAATACACTTTATGAGAAACAATAATTGTTTGTTATACAAGACGACAAAATACAATTTCATCGATGAGTGAGAAATGTTAATTGATGAGCGATGAAGGAGCGAATTAATTAATTTTCATGAGTCGATAGTTGTATGTTATCGTCGTGTATAACATTCTATTTTTAACGAAAAATTAAAGAAATATTAATTGAATTAGTCAGGTTTTAAAATGTTAGTAGTATGGGTTGCTAGGGTTGACACTGAACAAAACAAAATTTTGTTTATCAGAATTTGTGGTTTATTCTATGTACTTTTGTATGCTTTTCTGAATACAGTGCATGTAAAAATGAGTGAAAATAATTGGGAAACCGATTTCGAACAAGAAAAACTTCCCTCAGATGTGTAAAAAAATAAAAATGAGTGAAAATAATTGGGAAACCGATTTCAAACAAGAAAAACTTCCCTCAGATGTGGAAGAACAGGTGACGGAGGCAGTGGGTAAATTGCTGCCCCAAAAATCGAGGTTTATATACCAAAAAGAATATACGTGCTTTCAAAGGTGGAAAAGCGTAAAGAATATAAATCATGTTAGTGAAAAGGTACTTCTGGCATAATTTTCGGAAAAATTAAAGAAAGTGAAGCCATCAACATTGTGGTCGTATTACTTGATGATAAACTATGCTGCTAGTGAATGAAAATTGTAACATTTCAAAGTATATAGTATATCAAGTGCATGTGCTCTGTCAAATAATCACACGTAATGTTTTCAGATACAGCAAACTGATAGCATTGCTGAAGAAGCTGACTGATGGTCTCAAAAGTCCAAAGTCTTTGAATCGGATGATGTTAAGAGATTTTTAAAAGACGCTTCAGTTGCTATCTGTTTGTGAAGGCAAAGCGTTTAGAAGCTTTTAAATTACAGGTTGCTGCGGTACTGGGTTTGTGTGAAGCGTGTCGGTCCAATGAATTGTACAACTTAGAACGTTCTAATGTTGATGATCGAACATCTGTCATAATCGTCTCAGTTATTGAAAAAAAAAACTAAGCAAGATCTCTCATTTTGCATCACTGATAAGGAATGTGGTTGTGCCTCACCTAAAGTTCTTCATCAACTATGGACAGAGAAAGTGTACAGTTCAACCTGTGGGGATAAATACCTTCTATAATATTCGCAAAAAAATTACCGATTTTTTCAAATTGCCGAATTCAGAAATGTATGCTGGCCATTGTTTTCGCCGCTCTGCAGTCACAATGCTGGGAAATTCTGGTGCTGACCTGATGGCAGTAAAGCGTATAGGGGGGTGGAAGCCATCATCGGTTACCGAAACTTATATAGAAGACTCAGTAGCGAAAAAAATTGATGTATCAAAGAAAATGCTCTGTGGAATAGAACGTTCATGTCACTCTACGTCGTCAGTACGTTTTTCACATGAAACAGGTTCTATTCCAAAATTTGATATTTCTGGAAATGTAAATTGCAATATTGAAGTTATTATTAATGCAAATAAAAATGAAAAATAAGTTGTATATTTATATAAATAAAAATTAAAAAAATTAAAATACTTTATCTACCCTTGCTGTTAAAGCTTAACGTTATCTACCCTTGCGGTTAAAGTGAAACTTGATCTATTGATTTGGGTTGCTCAAAGCACACTTTAACAATTGCTATAGAAAAAAGTACCTTAATCGTACAAAACAAAATAATACTAAAAACACTACATAAATTGATTAACTTTCAGGCGCACCGAATTTTTATTTTAAACACGTCGTTATCAATTAAAGCGATTGATTAATGAAACAATGGAAATTTGTGAAAGCGTAACTTTAATAATTACACAGGGAATGTATAAAACGAAACTAAAATACCTCGAACTTTAGAACAGCTAATGCCTAGGGTTCACCACATCATTTTCAAAGACTACAAAATTTCTGAGTCTAACCACCAAAATACTGAACTTATTTTATCTAAAAAGAAAAATTTACAGAGTTGGATTTTCAGAAGTTTGACTATAATAATACATAAAGTTTAACGGGTACTTTTAAAAGAAGTAAACCACTCAAATAACTGAAAAGTTTTGACAATCACAAGCTGTTTTAACACAGAAACGCAGCGTTGATAATTGAGCTATAAATTTAGCTTGCACTACTTTGAATCAACAGTGGCCATAAGCTAGGTAAAGCAAGCATACGTAAGTACAATTTATGGTTTATGGTCGTTAATGAAATTAGAACTACTTAGAATTTCCACCCAAATTTATTTTCGTTGTTGGAAAATGTAATTATTAGCAAAACTCGTATCTTAAGCTTTAACTGGTTAATTTAGTTGCTTGATACTTTGTACATAACCACAACAACATATTTAGGGAGTTTGTTTAAAATTATATCTCAAATCCGAGCTTTTACTAATGGAAAGCTGACTGAAAGCTTTTTGCTGGCATTGTATTAATTCTTCTTTTCTGTTTAGAATGCTCTCTTTTAACATGTTTCGGGGAATGTAATTGTAGCTGAACATTGAATGCATTTAATAGTTGTCAACCTGTGAGTAAATTTTAAGGATCATACTGTAGGTAGTTTTTGTTGTTCAATTTTTTTTAATGTTGAATTTAAAGAGTTTCAATTTTTGCGAGCTTTGATTTGATCACTTTATTTTTGGGGTTTGGAGACATTTATGAATTGAATGTTTTATAAAATTATGTTTCACTCACAGCCGATACTTGCGTATACGCAAGTGTTAGAGTAGTTTGCATACATAAATGTTCTCGTTATTTTAAGTTTTGGAATCTAGTTAGTTAAAACGAAATTACTTTTTTTTATGAATTAAAAAATTGACGCATTGCATTTAAGATAAATTTCTTCCATAAAATTCCAGTTAGTTGAAATTGTAATGGTATGAATTATCCACGGTTTGAAATTAAAAGTTATTTTGTTCCTGATAACGTTGAGTAATGTTGTATGTGGTGCCATATATATTTCTGAATGTAGTATAACATATCACTTTTGCTAAATTTTGTCATCGTAAAATGGGAGGAATTTATTTGAGCTACAATAAGTACTAAAGAAAAATAATTTAGCGATATCATTTTGGTCGGTTACTAGGAAGCTGACTTTGCAATTGCAGCATGAGGTAATTTCTTTCTCTCGATTATTTTCGTGTTGAGTATCGTTTTTACCGCGCTTAAAATTCAAGCGATCCTTTTTTTATGATACGCTAATTTAGATTTACGTAATTGGTAAAGAGTTAGTATGGAAGATGGTGAAATATGAATAAGGTAGTTCTGTTAGAGACTCCGTAGAGTGCAGGACTCACGGTTTTTTTTTTTGCGTTGATTGCATATACATATACATATACGAGAGGGGTAGTTTTGCGGTGGAATAAGTTATTACATACTGGGGGTGTATCGATTTACCGTGGAGTGAGTGATCTCCGTTTCCAATAAAAGGGATAATATAGCGATTCACCACAGCCCCGAGTTACTTTCTGTTGTGTATCGTTTGCCTAGGCTGACAATATTTGGACATAGAAAGGGGTGTTCGTCTTTTTCGAAGTTCTTAACCTTTGTTCTATGGACCGACTGTATCGCATTTTTTGTGCGGATTAATTTAACGAATTCCTGTTGAAGAGGTAGTTTTACGTATGTTGCGCAGTTCAAACAAACAAAATACAAACTCGCTGTACATATAAAAGGTTTTCGTTCGTTTGATAATTTAAAAATGAATAAGTGGCATTCATTACTTGTATATAGTAGAATAATCAAGTTTTATGGATGTTTAAGTAATAGTGTAACGTACAACCAATTGTAAGATCAATCAAAACGTATTAAAAAGAGAAGTATTCACGAGTTAAGTCATATTTAGAGTTCGAGTTTCTGCATCGAATGTATTGCCGCCGCCGTTGAGGCCATCAACTGGAAATCCTAGGCGTTTGTATAACAAAGGGTCTGTTCCGAATACAAGGTAAACTTTTTTGTGTATTTTGTTTGCAGTGGTTGACAAATAAATTCCTGTGTATTATCTTTTTTTGTTATACAGTGTGTCCGAAATTCAGCATGCATGTATTGCTATATTCGTTAATATTGAAGATAGAATGACGGTTAAATGGAGAAAGTTTTAGAGAATTTTATGGCTATCATCATGGTAAAGTCAGATTTGAAGTAACTTTTTTTGTTTTTGAAATAATTGAAGAAAACAAAAATTGTGCATTTTCTACTACCACCCGTAGCTCTTTTATTTGAAGTCTGACAACATTTTGATTTGTACATTATTATGACACTTTTAAAAGACAATTTTAAAAAAAAGTACCAAAATTTATCTAGTCATTTGTTTTTGAAATACATACACTAACAATTGTTTTTCATGTGGACGCCATCTTGGATTTTTACATTATCGAATAGTATTTTTTATCACCTTTTCAGCGATGTATCACATGATACGAGAATTTACTTCCAACTATTAAAAATTTAAAAAATATAAAATTGAAATAGTAGGCCTTGAGAAGGCATGGATTAATAAATGAAAAATTTATACAATTAGATTCCTAATTATTGTAATTTCTAATAACTAAAATAAAAACAAAACCGATAATAGTAACTATCATAAAACATGCTCGATATGTCCCCCTCTACACTCCACACATTTTCTACATTTTCATATCATGTAATACATTGTAGAAGAGGTGTTAAAATCCACTATTCGATAATGTAAAAATCCAAATAGCGTCCAAAAACAAAAGTTAGAAATGTATTAAATTTTGTAAGTAAAAACAGATAAATTAGCAAGGGTTTAAATTTTTGATAGTTCTCGTATCATGTGATACATCGCTGAAAAGGTGATAAAAAATACTATTCGATAATGTAACAATCCAAGATGGCGTTCATATGAAAAACAATAGTTCGTGTATGTATTTGAAAAACAAATGACTGTAGATAAAATTTGGTACTTTTTTTTAAATTGTCTTTTAAAAGTGTCATAATAATGTACAAATCAAAATGTTGTCAGACTTCAAATAAAAGAGCTACTGGGGGTAGTAGAAAATGCACAATTTTTGTTTTCTTCAATTATTTCAAAAACAAAAAAAGTTACTTCAAATCTGACTTTACCATGATGATAGCCATAAAATTCTCTAAAACTTTCCCCATTTAACCGACATTCTATCTTCAATATTAACGAATATAGCAATACATGCATGCTGAATCTCGGACACACTGTATATGCCGACGTTTGAATACACTGACTTTTGACGTTCACGTTTGATTTTTGTATCGATGAACCCTTAGTGCATGCGTATTCATTCATATAATAATTCAAAATTTGTATGAGTGTTTTTTATTTATTATACTGATGGATTTGTATTGAAATTATGAGTGGCTATGCGTTGCAGTGAGAACATTCTTTTTATTATAATCTTTTGTTATTTGGGTAACTCACATTTACAGTAATTTTAGTAAAGAGGCCAATACTGATACCAGCTGGTTTCACAGCTTTTAGGGTAAACTAGGTGAGGAAATTTGAAATGAAAGTTTTGATTTATGTAGCAATTGTGTTAACATTTTGATGACGATGCCTTTTGTTACTATTCAATGTATATATATATATATATATATATATATATATATATATATATATATATATATTTAATGTACTTATTGTTTTTTAAAGTGTAAACCAACGTTGTACAGAATCATACTGACGAGCAAAGTGTTTGTCTTTATGAGAATTAGATCATGAAGTAACGTCAAGATTTTTAATGCTTATTTGAGGTAAAGTAATTCCGTTAAAAGGTTACATTGTTTGTTGAATTTAGTGTAACTTTTAAAGGTCTAATGCAATATTTTTTTGAATTTGAGCATATTTGATAGCGGATTGTTTCATTTACTTACGACTAGTTAATTAGTAAAGTGTAGTGAAGTAAAGTGATTTCTATTTTCTGAAGTAAGGATTCAATGAAAATCAGAATTTTACAAGTTTTGGGTTAAGTAACAAGTCATTTTAATAGAAGTTTTAAATTATAAGGTAACGTAAAATGAAGTAAGTCGGTCGTTGACCGACCAGCTGTTTGTTCTTGCATACTAGGGTTTTACGGCAAGTTGCAAATATTTTTTTTTTATAGGAATCGACATACCGATTGTAGACATCAGTCATTGACATGTATGCTAAAAGGTAAACAGTTTGTTACTTGTTTGAAAATGAGCTGTATTTGCGACGAATTTAGGTATTATCCCAATATCGACGTTTAATAAATCTTAGGGTTTTATAAATTTTCCATCACGCTTAATTTTGTTGTAGTGGCGTATTTTTGGTGTTTTCAGTTGAAGATTCATTATCGCATTTTCATTTATTTTTAGGTAGTTGAGCCAATAATTTTAGCGTTCAGTTTATCTAAATATTTAATGAGTTTTGGTTTCATTTTCGTAATTTCGCGCGCGGCTTTTACATAAAACTTAGAATTTCATTGGAATTTGGGTGAACTTGGCGTAAAGATTTTTGGAATAGAGTTTTTAGTAGTAAAGTAGTTTATTTTTGAGTGAACGTCTTGGTTTCCTGTTAAACCAGTCTAAGATCTGCTCATGACGTTTTCCTGCTATACATGTTGTAACAGGTGGCGCTTTTTTAAACATTGTTACCAGATTTTGACATTTTGGGAGTTGTGTCCCAATTGCGAATTAAAAGAGTTTAAATGTACAACTTTCGCTTTGTAGAGAATGGATTATTTAGTGTTTTAGCGTAGTAATATGCATTTACGAGTTTTTCGTTTTTAGCACATTCGTGATACCGGTCAACTCTAAAACTTCTAGCATCAAATAATGGTAACGTTACCATATCTTTATAACTACTATGAAAATTAAGTTTCTTTCCACTTTGGAACACTAATTTTTTATATCTATTTCTGTACGATTTGGTGAGATCATTATACATTTTGGAGCACCAAAATTAACCTTATTGATGTAGTTTTCTTATATCACATGTACTAATCTTTTTCTCGAAACCCTACCCTTTTCAGATTTTGTTATACTTTTTATGAATGTGTGGCACTCAAAAACTTTAAAATGTAATAGTGTCTTGGTATCTAGAGGGGCCGATTGAGTTTCTACCACGCACCCAAGTGTCCATTTCTTTTATGTGTTATTATGTATTGTGCAAAACGGCTAAATCAACTATGTAGCAAAATATCTAATAAAACAAAAATGTATCTTTTGGATTTCATATATCTAAATATTTAAAGTTATGTAGTCATTACAAAACCAAGCTCACACTTTTCTTGTGATAAGAAGCTAACCAAAATGATGTATTACAAATATTTTTAATAAAAAAGTTATTTGCAAGAGATTGGAAATGTAAACTTTCACCATGTAGTGTTCGCCATCTTTAAAAGTGTAATTTGAACTTATTCGCAATAATGGAGATTCAAGAAGAAAACAATCGCTAAGGGATGTATCTTGACTTTACTCACAATAATGCTACCATTACTCAAATTAATTGCTTGCCTTACATTGACTTTCCTGGCAATAATTAAGATACCAGAATTTATTTACGGCTTACATTTAATTACTTGCAAACCTCAAATCTTGTCCAAAGAATTGGCCATCTAGTGGTAAGCTACGCCGTGTTATGTGAATGAGATAGGATTTTATGACGTTAACTGTAACATCATGTGGGACAGGTAAACAATTAAACTACTCACACTAGAATTATCGATCTTTGCGCAACGTTGTTCAACCGTTAATTTACCAAGTTGGGAAAGAACCACCAAGAAAACCCAATTTATTAATAAATAAGTAATTTCACAAGTACATTAATAAATCAAATAAAAAAATTAGGGACAATACAATAAATAAGCAGTTTAGCTACACATAAATACAGATAAAAAATAAACGGTGAAATAACACCCACAATGGTGTCATAAATCAATAAGAATAAAAATTGTAATACCAAACATGTGGCCCTATACAACCAATCATGGCCATCTTTAAGTAAATAATCAAATAAGAAAATAATAATGCTACGGTACATATAAAATATAACAAACAGTAAATCTAAACAGGTAAAATATGGTAACTTGAATGTAGTTAACTACATTTGGGCAAGAACAAAAAAAAATCGACAAGGAATTTACACATACACAATTTTATAATGAATAATAAAAGCACAAAATACATACGTGCAATTACAATACATTACATATAAAGAGAAATTAGTTTGTAGATAAAGAATTCTAAATAAGCTGGCTGAATCAAAGACAAAAAAACATCATTAAAACAAAGCCTTACAATGGTAAGGTGCACATAAATCATAACAAAGTGACCTATAACCTACCCGCAAGTTTGAGTGACTGGGTTAGAAAATACAGCATCCCTTTCGCAGCTTACACATTCATCTATACAAAACAATAAGAACGGGTTCGTTTAACAGTAAAGATGGAATTTGAGTGTTTTTAATGTCATCTCGACCCGTGTCTGTAAACCACGGTCTCGTCCATAACGAATTAACGGAGGTGTATCGTGCCACGTCTGTACACACATTATTTCCTCTACACAAATAGTAATAAGCAGTCAACAATGCCAAGTCATACTTACAATGAGGAGGGGCACAGCAGTGTCTGAAGCGGACTACTTTTTTTTAACAGATTTCAACTTAATCTTGTTCAATTATTTTCTGCGTGCTTAATTTACATTAAAGTATCAACTTACGTTTAAATATAAGCCTTTAATTAACCAGCTATCTACCAATATTTAACGTCTTAAGAAACGCCGTTTAAATCCAAGACGATAACCATAATTTACAGATATATTGTTTGCACGCTCGCTTATGAAAACCCGAATATTTAGCGATACGTTTATTATTAGGATCACTTTAATGTTGTGAAAAACACATGAAAAAGCAACACAGAAAAGAAAAAAACAAAATTCGTGGGTTTAGCTAAAATATACACGCTAATATATTCATGGACAGAACGGGTTTGCTGTTAAACAGTCAGATCGATCCGACCTGAATCGAACTCTAACTGCAACTGCCGTTTTTACTTCCCAAATCCACCCCCGTTTTTAAAAGTTAAAAACAAGAAATATTACTAAAAGAAGTGTTAACTTTTAAAATATGCACCATACGCAACAAACCCTACATCTAGGTCCCGAATCTCAAAGTCCCAAACAAAGACGTTTTTTGATTTGCGGCATGTTCCAACGTACTTATTTATTAAACTAGTGGCGTTTTTACGCCAAGAATATGCGTATAGAAATTTTCAACGATTCGTCACGCTCCTTCGGTAAATGAGGTTTCGTGCCGACATCTGTTTTCTACCCCAACACATGTTCTTCTTTTTCTTTTCAACCCTTAGTTATATACATTCAAATCTTTATTACACAAAATACCTAAAATAAAATATTCCGAAAAACATTATGAAATTACGACTTGTTACCAATAGATTAACGCCTGTTAATTATCTTTTCTATCGCGGCAACAATTGCGATTTTCTCGGTCCGCTACCTACAACCATTATTACACATTTTTAAAATACATATCTTTTTGAGTTTTATTATGGTGTATTTTTGTATTTAAGTTATACAAAACTAAACGTTTCGATAACACTCTCAGTTATCTTTGTCAGTAGTAATACTACCTTTCAAAATTGTTTAAGATGTTGAAACAATTTTGCAAGATAGTATTGCTACTGATGAAGATAACGGTAAGAGTTGTGTTTTACTTAAATACAAAAATTCGCCATAATAAAACCCAAAAAAATAATAAATGTTTGTAAAACTTTGAGCAGCTTGGACGTTCTGAAAATGTTTCTTCTCCTTTAAAAAGGTGTTTCCCGTGACATCAATAACAAAAAGATCAACCTCTCGTTCAAGTAAATCAGCTACGGAATTATTTTTTTAATGATTTTACTCCAAGTTAAAAATGTTTTTGTCGATACACTAACATGCATATGTTATTGAAAAACAAAAGTTACTCCAACTACTAAGTATTAGATGAACCTTAGTACCTGGAATTCTGATTCAGACGTTTATTTCGCTGTTTTTTCCACTCGTACATAGTCTACGATAGTCTTTTAACTCTTTACTGGCAGTTTAGTTATATTTACATTAATTTGTGTTATATGTCTGAATCCTGCTAATAACTGCAATTTCTGTATACCTTGATTATGTACTTAGTTATATTAATATTTCACCAATTTGAATATCGAATAAATTAATCAACTTATTGACTTTAAACAAAATGTATAACAAACCTGGTTATTATATTGTTTATTGGGATGTCACCTAAACTGCAAGTCGATGCTGCACTTCCTGTCTCTGGGTGTCGGATGTGTGCTTAAATTAAAGAAAATTTAAATGTTTTATGTGTACGAGTATTTCTACCTATTTGCATACATTAACTGCATTTACTATTAACTTGCATTTATAATTACACTTTATAAAGTCAAATTATCAGTGTTCCTTCTATCCAAATATCTATTTTATGAGCGGAAGGAGACAAATACAGTCACTTTTATAATAAATTTTGGGACTAAATCATAATGATGATGATGATGTTAATAATTTAAACCAAAACATCGCTATATCTACGCACAAGTGTGTTATAAGGTAGTTTCATTACGCCGCTATTCTGTGTTCTGTATTTATTGATTATTATTTCACTAATTTATGTTATTTGATCAGTATATGTTACATGTCCATTTAAATTTAATTAGAGGGATTTATTTTTTCTTACCAACAGAACATTTACGTTTTCAGTGCATTTTTAAGAAATAAAAAAAATGCACTGTTATGAGCACTGTTTTGTAGCGTGCAACATAGTTTTCTGGGTACTTTTTTCCACACAAAGACCTGTTAGCATGAACCTTTTGTACTGGATAGCTATTTATTTGGGCAGTTTGGAACTCCTCTGTCATCAAAATTAAGCATTAAAAAGGATGTTAGTGGTTTTTCATGTGAATTTTGGTTATCTCTTACGAGAAACCGCATTTAAGTACAATAATAACCTAAGGGGTAACATGTACGTTAGTTCGCAACAACGCGCTATTTTTGGCACTTTTCCGATTTACTTCACATAAAAAATTCTTTGTGAAAATGTATAGTATAGTTAATAATGTTACTTTCACACTGTCATACTTTTACAAAAAGCATCAGAATGTTCGCGTTTCAAGACTCAGTAGCCTCCAGTTATCCTTTTTTATCTGCCACCTCAAGTCCCACTATTTGTCGAGCCACTCGCACATCCTTAGCAATACCGCCCGCCTAACCTTACGGATAGAAAGTGAAACGAAAGAAAAAAACCCTCTCACTCAAATTTAAGTTAATTACTAAAAAAAAATTAGAAGTCACCTTGAAAATTTTATCACAATATGTTAAAATTCCATTAAATAGTTTAGTTATAACACTGCTAAAACGCAAGCAGTTACTCAAATGTAAAAATATCGATTTTCTCAAACTAAGCTGCCTTTATTTCCAGGTAGAGGCAGTCAACTCATATACCCTTATCTCTTTTAAAATATTGGATAAGGAATAAAACACTGTCATGAATTTTAACAGTAAACATTCAGTCCTGTTATTCTAGCTATTATAGGTTAGAGACGTATTCAAAATTATTTCCTGATTTTTTACGTTAATGTATTTTATCCCTGTGTGATTTACTTTTACCTGTAGCGCTAACAGTACTTCTCTCGGCTACCATAAGCAGACCAGGGCAGACGAGCCGAGTGGGTTAGGAGGTAACCGCCCTGAGTTCCTGAGCTTAAGAGCGTTTATTTAGGTAGATTATGGTGCTTTGTTTATATAAATATATATATATATATATATATATATATATATATATATATATATATATATATATGTACAAAACCTCTTTATCTTTATTCTTTAGTGTAAAACCTCAGGTAGCACTAAATCAACCCTATCTAAAAGGACTCACGCCTAAGCCGCAATAAAGCATGTTAAAATCAACCGTAACCCATCAAGGGCTTACAGGTTTGGTCGCAGTAACAATTTTAAAGGCGATATTATTGATTTTAATAATGAATTAGGTGAACCATAACGTTTACATCACTAAATTAAATAAACTCATACATTTTCATAAAAAATGATAAAAGTGAGTAATTTTACTTATGCTGGGATTAGCCAATGCATGAAGTGGCAACTAATTAATGCAATTAGTAACTAATGTTCAGTGTCGAAAGCACTAGGCCAACAACCATTCATAAATAAATAAATAAAACTTACCCTATAATACGATTTCAGTACAGTCAATTCGTCAAATATTTTAAAATATTTTTTCTTATTTCTTATTTTTCGAACTACTGTTGAAGATGTTACAAAAAATACACTTTTATACCATTTCGAACATTTTTTTTTGTGTCTGGTTTATTTATTCTCTGTTCTTGTAGGTATTAATTTTTACTTCCAGCTGTAAATAAATATTTATCGGATTTTGTGGGAACTCTTCAAAATTCCGTTGCACTGCGTTCACTATTTTCTTGGTCTCTAGAGAAATGTTTCAGCTGGCTTAATTCCTTCACTCAGCAAAGTGGTGAGTCTGCTTATTCTGAACTACTGGATTTATTTCACATAGTATCATCTGCTTTCATTCTAGTCATCAAAACTACGTAACAAGCTATATAACATAGAAATATTGTAATTTTAAAAGTAGTTGAATACACTCATACCCGTACTGTCGGTAGTAGACATTTACGAGTGGCATACTTATGTGAACCTAAACTACGTGTTAGTTAATAATATAAGTAACTTTCAAACGTTTCTATTTCATATATCAATATAATCGGATGTTAGGTTACTAAAGTTCGGAAAAAAAAATTGTTAAAATATGTTATAAAATATGCAGATACATACACCATAATGTGCAGAAAAAACACAAAATTATGAAATATATGAAAAATCGCACTTTTAAGAAAACACGTATTTAGTGGCATTCGTCTTAATAGCGTAACATAAGAAATATGTTGGCAACCAAGAAAATATCATACAGCATTTAACCTTTAACTACACGCGCCAGTGTATAAGTTACACCATTTCTACTAAAACAGCGGTAAAAACCCGATACCGTATTCCCCACTCATGCCCAACGATGTAACTCACGACCGATGTGTTTACTTGGTGTTCAGACAGTTGCGCTTTGGTGGATGGAAAGTTAGTTGGTTTTATTGAGAATTCATTTAGTGCACTACAGTCAGGTGTATGAAATACACCCGCGCGTGTAGCAATGTAAGTAATATTGACTGCCATTGAGTGACTCTTATTTGTCCATAAAATTAGTGTTTATGTCGAACAAATTGACACAGGCGGAATTAGAGGAGCTGGCTCAAATGATTTTCAACTCCGATTCGGAAAAAGAATTACGCGACGATGATGCTGATACTTCTTCTCAAGAGTACATAGAGGACACTTAATATGACTCCGAATCAGAAATCGAAGGTAACGACTCCGATGATTTAGAAGATGTTGGAAATAGCAGTAACTTTATTGCCAAAGAATAAACTGACTAGATAGAAGAAAAATTCGCTAAAAAACAAATTCAGTAAGATCAGCGCCAAAAATCTTCTGAAAATATTTTCCAGTGCCAAACAACAAGCAAGGAATTTTCAAAATGAAGTAGATGCTTTTATAAGAACATTCACAGATGAAACTAAATGCACGAATCTGCACATTCGAATGTTAGGTCTCAATTTATGATAGAACGTGACGCTAAAGATGTATCAAAAACAGAAATGAAAGCATTCATGGGCTTGTTAATGTTATCTGGATGTAAGAAGTAACAGCATACAAACTTTTTAGAACTCTGTACACTAGATGGTACCGATTCTCAAATTTTTCGAGAAAGTATGAGTAAAAACCGATTCCTATTTTTACTTGCCGTTATCCGCTTTGATGATAAAAGTACAAGGAGTTAAAAAAAAAGATAGATAAGTTGACTGCAATAAGATGAATAAGATAAATTCATAGAGAATTCCAATAACAACTACTCTGTGGGCGAATCTTTAACAATCGATGAAATGTTGATACCTTTCCGAGGACGCAGTAGTTTTCTTCAATATCTTCCGAACAAGCCGGCTAAGTTTGGACCGAATGTTTTTGTATTGTGTGATGCAAAAACATTTTATATGTCGAATTTTGAAGTTTATTGCGGTAAGCAATGAAGTGAAAGTTATCCATTAGCGAACGAATTATTAAAAGAGAAAATTACTACGATAGGGACCAAGAAAAAAAATAAACGCGAATATCGCAAGACTTTTTCCCTCATAAAAGCAGACCTGTGAAATCGTCGTTGTTTGGATTCCAGAAGAATGTAGCATTGGTTTCCTACGTACCGAAAAAAAAATAAAGCGGTCGTATTGATCTCTACAGTGCACGAGCATGGAAATATAGATCCATTTTCGAGTAAGCTTCATCTTACAATGTAACGCCACCAAAAGAGGAGTTGATACTGTTAATAAAATGTGTGGCACATACTCAGTATCAAGAAGAACAAGAAGAAGGCCTATGGTTATATTCTTCCAACTGATGAATATCTCGAGAACCAATGGACAACTGCTCTATAATGTAACTCATGTCGATACAGCTTACAAGCACAGAAGAGAATTTTTGGATGTACTCTCCTTAGGTTGCCAAGTGACATAAAATATTTCCTGACAAAATACAAAACCAGCAGTAGAGATACGAGCGAAATGTTTTATTTGCGGTTAGAAAAAAATCGAGTCACAGAGATCATCTGCAGAAGTTACAATAGATCAGTTTGCAAACAACATATGACAACAGTTGTTACATACGATCCCTGCCAAAAATGTCGAAGCAAGCAGCGGATGAAACAAAGTAACCATACATATGCGAAGTTTTAATCTTAAGAATTTTTTTTAATGCTTTCTTTGTTGTAGAGTTTGTCCTTTTTATTCAGCATTGTATTAATTTATGTTATATTTCAATAAAGCAGCATGCAAAATCAATGTAACGTGTTTTCTTTGCGCTATACATTGATTTATGCACTCAATCTTACATTCATAGATGTGTTGTACACAATACTCTGAACGGGTAACTACACGAGATTCTAGAGCGCGGGTAGTTAAAGGTTAATGACTAATGACATTTTTACAATTTTCTGTTACAGTAAATCGCCAGAGTTCTTCAATGTTCTCAGGAACCAACCTTTGATGTCTATCTGTTAAAATGTGTTTATACAAAAAAAAACTACGTTCTATACCACAGGAAGTTATTACTCATTTACTTTCTTAAATGTGGTCCAATTTCAGAAATATATAGACTATCCTAGATTATTTAAAAAAAAACCTTTTATTTTGTCAGACACTGTTGCACCGAAAGGGGCGGGAACCGAAAAGTGTTCTTTTTAAGAAATCCTCTATCACTTGAATACTAAAAAAATACTACTACTTTCTAGTTTTTTCTTTAATTTCCGGTAGTATATCAAAAAACACCTTAATGTAGACTAATTTTTTAGTAACACACTATGTAACTATTTAAAGGAACAATATCAACAGAACCTATTATTTCCCTGGTGATATATACTTTTTTTGCATAAAACGAAGCATTGTTTAACCACGTTCGCCATCTGACTAACACCGGCTGTTGTGGTAGAGGTAAGTCATATGGGGTTTTGTAATACTGCGTTTTTAACCTGAGTAATAACTTCAATTTGTAGCGAGTGAATCCGTATTTGTTCTGCCACTCTACGTCATGGACAGGGAGCCGGTGCTTGAAAACCTACGTCATAAGGTATAAAGTTGTTAACTATGAGTTTGAATATGGATTGCTAAACCAAATGATAACTGCTTTGTCTTACGATCATAACCGGGGGCGTTTGGTTAAAAAAAATGATTCAATTTTTAAAATTGGACTAAAATCTAGGTCACAAGGTATAGAGCTGAAACTTCAAAAAAGTGCAAAAAATACGTAATGAGGTATAAAAAAGGTTTTTGTGCCAAATTGTTTCTTATTAATCACACGACTTAGAAAACACTTGTAAGACAAGTATGTGTGCATATATCGTATAAGATACAGACTTTTGTAAAAAAATGCTGAAACATACGTCATAAGGTATAAGAAAAACGCAACGGAATTTTCCGTGGAAGTGTCCCAGTAACTTAAAATAACTTCGTACGACATAATATTTGGGGGCTCTCTGTTTATAAGACAACATTCAAATGTCAAAAAAGAGCCAAAAATACGTCATAAGGTACAAAAAATGTTTTTGTGCCAAATTGTTCCTTATTATTCACATGACTCATAAGACAAAAAGTATCTGGGCATATACGTTAAAAGTCAAAAAATTACGATAAAAGGTTTAAAATATATATACTTTATTCGATATAAACAAAAAATTATTGGAGTCTGTCGAAGAATGAGTCATTTAAAAAAAACTTCCTAAACAAAATCTTCAATAGAAATTGTAATGAACCTTAATACTAACACATCGATTTACTTAAATGAAATAACTATTAAAAATGCAATATACGAGTAGAGTTGTTGTTGTTCTGACTCATTTGCTGAATCATCTGAACTACAAAGTCCTCCACATTCTTCATAGTCCGAAGTTTCAGGTGTTTCTAGCGGAATGTCTGTATTGTCTTTCAAAATAGGAGATCCACGATGGAAATACAGTCGGGAATCAACTTCTTATTCACTTATTCACTTGCTTCACTGACCGCTTAAAATTGTAATTATTGAGAGCTTTATAAAACTCACGAGGTATTCTTTGGTGTGGTCCCTGTATACAAAAATCTGACATGTCACTGTCTAAGTTCTCTCTCTTGGCCCTTTCAATGTCGTTTATAGAAGGACTTTCATATCTGTCAAATATAACTTCTATACGAATGGCTTTTGTCGAACAGAGTTTTTGCAAAATATAGTGTGATAGTTCGCGATACGTTTCAGGTAGTTTTATTGGTAATGTATATAGTAAGAACATCAATAATATCGTAACACGCTTGAGGGAAGGTTTTCTGACTCAGTAAGCTTTTCCAAAACTGAGACTTGTCAGTTTTCATGATCGTTCCATCGATATGAACTAATGACAATGGAAAAAGTGTTAGAGAGTATTGTAAAATATTTTCCATATTCAGTTTTCTTTCAACAGCTAGACAACACACTCAACCAAATATTCCACATGTTAGACCAAGATCTATAATCTTGTTGTTGCCTCGTTGTCTTGTTTACATTCATCAATGAAATCAGTTCTTAAAGTATTGCCTTTGTCCATTGCACAGAGTAGATATTCTTTGGTGTAGGTATTAGTAGCTTTGCTACTCCCGTTATTGTAAAGTGAACCTTTATGAAGTAATGTAGCAAATGGATTTTCAGACTCTTCTAGTATTCCACGAATGGCGTGTATTATCTCGAATAATTCTTGATTTTCTCAGTTCTCCGGAAACATCTTCCTTTGGATTTAATCCTGTCATTTCTTTTAGACCAGTAACTAACTCTGACCGCATACTTCGGGTAACTGTCCAGCGAAGATGAGCGAAAGGTTAGTTCGTCGTTGCCAAAATTCCTGTAAGTCTGCATGCCGAGTCTCTATTCACAGAGTTTGGTCGATTGTTGCACCCGAAAAGCAATATTGGACCTCTTAACGGACAAACATCCTTTTTGTAATAGCTCCTTCAAACCAGGATACCAGGAATCAATGTCTTTCAAGCTTTCGTGATAGCGGACCCTACATTTTGCGTAATTTAAATGATTGGTGATAAAGAAAGGATTAGGTACAGAGGAAAGACAAAATGTAAATATAACCACATCATTTATTCTTGCAGGTATTGACATTTTCAGATATAAATATACAAAGTCGATGTAGGTAAACCAAAACTGTGTAGTGGAACCATGCTCTCCAGTGCGGTAGCGTTAGAGAATACTTCATAGTCAACAAAGAAAGCTATGATCGCTTCTGGATATTCATTTTCTGGAAAGTAATCTCGGTCATTGTAGACATTCATTAAATAAACTTCAAACAAAAATGGCGATTTTGACAAAAATGACAAGGGAGATGGAAATTACGAGAATTTATGAATTTGATAAAAGAAATATGCCTAAAACATTTTATTCCTACTGTTGACTTGAATTATGATGAAGTATGGTTAAGTATTTCGGTAGATACCCTGATGAAGCAGTTTTTAATGGGGAAACCAACAAGATTCGGGTTTAAAATGTGGTTCATATATTCCTCTGATGGATACCCTGAAGATAGACCCAGTTCATGCTAATCTTTTTGGAAAAGCATCTGCTCCACTACAGACATTATTAGATGAGCTTCACGATAATGTACGATTTCTCTCTTACAATATTTTTCTGAATAACTTGTTTTGCTCCCAAGCTTATTTTGTTTTTTAAGAGAAAAGGATATTCAGCAACGGGGGCAGTCAGAGAAAACAAGATGCTTAAAACGGAATGCAAAGAAAAAACAAAACCACAGAATGTAAAAAATATGAATAGTAATTTTCAATTAAAAACGATGTCAGAACCTCTCTCTTCTTCCCAAAGAATAAAATTTTCCAGCACATCAGATCTTCAAGGAGAAAACCGCGCAGCAGTGGCTAGTGCGATTGAAAGAAATGACGGAACACTTTTTGCCTAATGGAAAGATAATGGTTTTGATACTGTTAGTTCAAATCGTTTCGGAATAAAACCAATCATACCATTATAACCATACCCACCTGAATAGAAAAAAAACATTGCAGTGCAAATGTCTAGCTTGGTTTATAGGTACAACAGAAACATGGGGGGAACAGACTTAATGGATCAGAATATCAATGCTTACAAGCATTGATATGCAACCTATCTCACTTGATATGCAGTTGTCAGAAGAAACCCATGGACCTTCTGGGAGATACTTATGTTCATCGAGAGTTTCAGGCAACATCCGTTTTGACCACCTGCGTCGTGCATACCGCGCAGAAGAACCGCAAAAGGTGTGCAGGAATCAACTGTAAATCACATACTCGAATAATGTGTAGCACATGTAAAGTTGGATTATGTGTTGACTGTTTTTCCTTACTTCATACCAAAATGTAGCAGAATAATGTTAAGAAAGTTTTAAGTATGTCTGCGTTTGTTTAAAACAGGTGTAGGAAGTATTTATTTTGTATCCTTTTCTTTCTTATCATTTGCACCAACAGCACAAGATACGGTACCGATAGTCACATAATTGTGTAAGTACATATCACGATCCATTAGTGCCCAGTGATGCTATACGGCATCACCCAATTTTAGAAAGTTGGCCAAAAATATAATTTTTGTACTATTTTCCTTATGTTCCTAGAGCCAAACTAAACCCTCTTAGCAAGTTTCATCAAAATATTTCAGTAAACAAATTATGGAATCTAATGAGTTTTATTCCCTACAAAGTTGTTAAGGAATCAATTAAACAAACGTTGCATTTTTCTACAATTGTCTGTAGGCCATGATATTATCAAGTTGCTTAGTGTCTGCTCAGTAAAGTTTCATATTGATGTTACTAATTTTTCTGTCATAGTTTCAATAGCGAAAGCGGAATTCTATTAATGGCATTTCATACTAAACAATTCAGGTTAATTACTACGAGCAATAGTTAATTTACAATTTCAGTATAACTTGTTTAATTATAATCAGTGATTTTAAAGAGATATGATCTAATCTTAACTGCTGCTACTCAATGTGTTTTTAATGTGCTATAAACAAAGGTCTCTTACTTTTCATACTGGTTTTAGTAATCGTTATTGATGTCCTATAAAAAGTTTGATACTTGTCTTAAGCAGTTTATTATGTCGTTATACATGTTTAAGTTTTGGATGAAATGCTTCTTCAAGGAATGTTGATGATTATAAAATAGATTTAGGTTCACTATAAAGAATTGCTGAATAGCGTTCTAAAAACAAGTTAGACATCAATAATGGTTGAAAAGTAATAGAGTGTATTCTAATTTTTAACTGTTAATCATCAAAGTTTACAGTACAGCTATATAAATGTTTAATATATTCCATGCAGTGTAATTTCATCTTGCGTGCACAGATCAAATATATCTAATACCCTCATAATCCTTATAAATAGATTTATTTACCTGCTCCTTTGAATTCGAATTATGACAGGTAAAATCTATAAAATTCATTAACTAATGTAATTCATAAATAATGAAGGTTTTGAAGAATAACCACAACTAGGGTAATATCAAACGGTAACTACATACTAATTCATAATATTACATTTCTAGGGAACAACATTTCCATTACTGGTTATATGACAACTAACCATAGATTATAATTAAAACAGGAGGACCAACATACAAACACAGTTATAAAAACATTAAAATATGTAATAAAATTACAAATACTTTGTTAATAACGCTTTGTACGGTACTAAGTGGAAGATTTAATTAAATTCTTTTTCACAAAGTAACCTTTTCAGACTCAGGATTGTTCGTTTAATGTACAAAATAAAACAATAATTATGGTGCATTCAAAGATATCGTTAAAAATTAATATAAAATTTTTATTATTGTTCGTAATTCCATAAGCGTCATTTAGACAATATAAAATGTTAGTTTGTCTTTCGTAACTGCATCGTTATAAAGACAAAACAACGTAATCGCAAGAATGCATTTTATAACGATTTTTGTCCTTTAGTTTATAATTTTTTGGGCTCCATTTACATTGTCGTGTTCCGACTACAATGGTTTGTAAGATAAAGAGCAAATAATTACATGTAATTACATGTCATTATTTCGCTAAACATAGGAAACAGTTATTACGTAAAGATCAGAGTAAATTAGTCTTTACTGGTAAGGCCGAACGAGTGAGCGAACCGAGCATGACACTCCGATGAACAATGCAAAGGACCAAGTTGTATCCATCCAAAGCGTTTTATGGTGTACTAAATTTTATAATAAAGCACAAGATATACCTTTGAGCTTCTTAAAGTTCAAATTCAACTCCATAAAAGAAACTAGCAATTAAGTACATACTATCTTAATACTAATAATATAATTTATTTTGCTATATTATAGTTGGATACGGATTTGGAGAGTATCAATGCTCCATAACGCATACTACTATAATTTGCGTTACCTAATTTCTCTACATTCTAATACGCATTAGATGCAATTGCACTTCTAATAGCACTGTTCCTTTGGCAATTTTTATCTTATTCTTTACGGAGTCTAAACGCAGCTTTCTGTAGCAGTAGAAGATTTTTAACCCTCTAAACGGATTTGTAAACCAGGTGCTTTGCTATCACACTAGGATATTTTGCAAAAATTGTGATATCAACGGGCTGGACTTAAAAAATCCAGCGAAAAAAATGCTTAAGTCTCAATAAAATGTAGTTTCGGTGCAATTCTAAAGGACTAAAACCATCTCCTTTAGAAAGGGTAGTGAATATTTAGGGAAAATAATTTTTTGTTTGTGGTATGTCTTCAGTTATCCTGCAGCGCAATTTTTCTTGGCGACCTGAAAATCATAGTAATATTACACAAAACATTCTCTCACGATACGGTACCAATAGAAATGCCTATTATAAAATATTATCTTGGTTGTTAAATAAGTTTGCACATCCATTAAAATGTTTAGCATATAGCCCGCAAACATCTACTTCAATGGTGCAATAGCGTTGAGAAATTTTTCAACATTTTCATTTTCAATCACCGGTAGACCTGACAAACATTGTGAATAGTGCCCACATGATGACGGTTTAAACTTCTTTGTCTGCCCAAACACAAATTTAAAATCAAATTTAACTTAAACATACATGAAGGTTGAACTACTAGGAGAAGTTTCGATGATCATTTTCAACGAGTTTTATGAAAGTAGTCGCGTTCTTCCTACCCGTGGACCACATTGTGCCGTGTTTCTTGGATGCGCTTTTAGAAATAGAAAAATATTTTCTGGGCACAAAATCTACAGCAAAAGACAATGAATGTAGTAAAATCTACCATAGGCGCGGTTTCTCTTTTATTTAGAGATCTCGATGTAGAAATTAAAAGACTCAAGGAAGTGGACGCCGAAGCTAAATTTGAATTTGGGGGTGTGCGTTCCTGGAGGGGTTCTCTGTCTCTTACTGCAGATCAAAAACTCTTCATCAGAAAACATGTTACTGTTGATTGGTCAACTTCTGTTTTTTCAAACCCCTTGGTAATATTTTGTTTAGAAAACAATAACGTGAATGCTCTATTGGCTAATTCAGCTAGGTCGTACGTAGTGATAAGTTTTCCTGGATGCATAGCCATCCATTCTTCGCATTTGATATTATATTGGGATTTGAATGGTCTATAAAGCGACGATGGCTACATTGAGGAAATGTAAGCAAAAATACTCCATTTTGCTTCAATTCTTCAATAACGGTAATGTATACATGGCTTTCGTGGTTATTGAGGAGAAGCAAAATTAGATTATCTTGGGAGCAGTGAGTATTTTTAATAACACGTTTAATGGCTAACTCGAAATTATGAGAAGTCATCCATCCACTAGTGTAAGCTAAGCCTAGGCTTCCTGGTGAGCCATTGTTTAGCACAAATTTTTAGTTTTTCGTCAGAAAAAAAATTCCTGCAGCGTTTATGAAGAAAGAACATTGTTACTAACTGGCCTCTTACACCGGACGTGATCTGACCCACTTGTTTTGCACCTTTTTTATCCAGTATTCTGGGAGGTTTATGAACCATTGTGTAGCGTGTGTCATCACAGTTCTATACAATTCTAGCATTGAATGCGTGTTTGCAATACACTTCTTGTAGGTTATCAAAAAGTGTTTCTATATTTGTTTTATTGAAGCTGGTACTTCTGCCAATGGCCTCTGGAGTTCTAATTGAGAGGAACGAATTTTGTGGTGTAACGTGCCAATTCTTGTCTGTCGTTACCTTAATTTAAATTTAGAACTTTGTATTATTATCGATAAGTATATTTACATTACATTAGTATTTTTAAGCATTTCTTTTCTCGTTTAATAATTAAATTTTTATATCGCAATATTTTCTCTTCCGTCTACACAATTACGAACGTCCCTGTGTATATTTTAGACATTCAATTTTAGTTCTATGCGCAGCGTGAGTAAAATATTATATTTAATAGGGAATAAGAATATGGAACAAAGGTAGGAATAATAATACAGTTTATCTTCAAGAAAAAGCTTTTAATTTAGTAAATTTACGTATCATTGAGTGGCGTGGGTATGACGTCACGAACAGTTACTTTGTTAAAATGGCAGATTAATGCAATGTCATCTTTATGAACCTAAATGGGGATACCTTTGTTTTGCATCAATCACATATGCTGTTATACATATTCTTCGTTCGAATCTACGTTCGTTATATCTTTCAGTTGTTGTAGGGTCAACAACATTTGGTTCCAATAATCGAATGTTACTATATGCTACCGTTCGTATAATATTTATGTTGAAGACAGATGAAACTTATAGTGCTTACCTATACGTCTCTGTTTCGTTTATTTGTACGTTAATTACAAATGGAAATTACCTTTAGATTATCGTATATTTGTCTTGGAATTGGAAATGAAAATTCTCAAGCTACAGTTCGTTTAAGACGAGATTAAAATATTTGTTTTGTATAAGTAAGTACTTATCCTTTTAGTGCAGTTAAGTAAATAACAAATCAGTTTGTGTTATTTTCATACGGTTAAGAAAAGGAACAGCCGAGTCCTGCTCCTGATAAAAACATTTGAGTTGAGTTCATAACCTATCACAACTGTAATTTGTAGACATTGGTCAATACATATTTCATTATTGCATACATGTTGAATAGATTGCATTTTGAATTCTAAGTAAACCTAGATAGTACGTTTATCTACTGTGTTTAATTTAGCGATTTTAAGATTGTAAGGCAGTACAAAAAGTATCGTTTTAGTTATTTTATTCTGATATTAATCAAACATCTTGCTTTATTAAATATACATATAAATACAGATGTTTAGTGCTTATTCAGATTACCTATTATGTTCTGAGATACAACCTTTCTCAATTTTTGTTGTATTTTATTTATTAAACCTAGAAATTGAGTGGTGCCCAATTAAAATAAATGCTAATACTGATTATATCTATGAAAATATCTCTGCTTTCCTCACACCTGATGAACGAGTTCTCAATTTCAGTAAGTTTGTACCTCACTGAGCTAGACCGTGGTGCAATTTACCTTTCTAATATAACACCACACATAAAATTTTTTTATTTTTTTTTATTTGTTATAGTGGTAAGAATCCAAATATCCATTCGCGACCTACTACATTTTAGGAAATCGGATTTTTAATGCTTTGGTATACTAATATGCCAGGCGACCTACCTGATCTGAACTGTTGTAAGACCGTAATGTATTTTAGAGCACTTGTGAAGATATTCTGAGAGTTTCATTTCTTGATCGGATGTGAAAATTTGCCTAAATTTTACATTTGGAATGAAAAAGAAATTATCTAAATTATCCAGTTTTTGCTTGATTTACATAATGATGCAGCGCGGACTTGGAAATTTAGTCGTTTTTTTTGCCACTTCTCACCTTTTAATACTTCCTCAACTACCACCCTTACTTCTTCATTTGTTTTTCTCACCCTGTTGATCTTTCGCTTTGAAACACGTAGCATGATGTATCACACCTGTATAATTCAAACACAAAAATGATAACATAATATGCGTAACGTACAGAAGGAATGGGACGCGTCCAATCCCTCCTGTTATCATTTATCCCAATCCTCCTCCAAGTACGTGTTCACCTATTTTACATCAAAAGTCTAAAGAACGGTGATATGTAACCGAGTAAAGCACGTTATCACATAACCCAAGCAGCTACTAAACAATGAAATTAAATGTTCAATACTTACTTTCAGTACTTAAAAACAAACTAAGTAGAATAAGTGCCTTCAATATCATCCAACTGCAAAAAGGTTGGTGCACAACCGAGTCATAATGCAAAGTCTTTGGACGAACGCGCACGATCGTTCGCTCTGTTTAGAATTTTTGCAATCAACTTTGTCCCATAGCTCATGTGTTCCATTCTAACCACTCTCACCTATGTAAAATAAAATTTTCCTTAAAAAATATATCTACACATTTCCTAATAACATTAATAGTTATTCAGCTTTGAAAAAAATTATACCAACACAAATCCTACCTTAGGAATTTTTTTTTAAGAATGGCTTTCAATTTGGGCTTAGCGCTTGTGTTTACATTGCACAACAGAGCATTTAAACTAGAAAGCTGTAATTACACAGTTTTTGTCACCGCGGACGGTAAATTAAGAAAGAAAGAAACTCTGACTAGGTACGTCGAGTTGGAGTGCAATCAAACTAATTCCATTTAAAGTGGTTAAGCAGTGACTTTTTAGAACCATACAAATACATTTAGAACATTATATTAAATGGTTTATAATTCTATCAATTACATTATCACCTACCAACTGCTTACCCTTACTAAGGTTGGTTAAATTGGGGCAAAGTTGCGTAATTTAGAGCACAATTAAATGCTCCCTTAAAATTTGGGAAATTCGGACTACTTCCGGAGATATCCGGAAAAGAACCGAATTTTTTAAAATAAAATAAAAAAGTTAGAAAAATTCTTGCTAAATCTGAGTGAATCTATATATCCCTACCCGCTGGCCGTTTAAATTTGATAACAAATTCTGGCAAAGAATTCTCTGTTACCCACAATAAATATCGAGCGTTAAAAAAATAACATAAAAAAATAAATAATATTTTTAATTGATAATAAAATGTTTCGAAACGGTTAGTTTATATCATGCCATGTAAGGAGATGCCCACCCACCTATTATTTGATCACTCTATTAGGGGATTAGTGGGTGAAATAAAGGTTTTTCGTTCAAAGACACAATCGTGGTTTGATAGTTACCTTAACTGACAAAATAGTTACGAACAATGCATCACTACCATCCCTCAGACCTGAACACTAGATAAAACGCTGTACAAAATAGCGTTTAGTGGATCAGAATAGCTGGAGTTTGAGGTAGTAAGATATTATTTTCCGTTCAGAGAGAAAATCGTGGCTGAAGAGTTACTTTAACTGAAGAAATGCTTGCGAACAATGTATCACTAAGATCCTTCACACTACAATACTCTATAAACTGTTATATTAAATAGTGCCTAGTTGGTTATTATAGCTTAGGGATGAAATCACAACTCTTTCAAACGGTCTATAAAATGGGTCTCACTTGATTACCGTAGCAAGGAGATTAGTGAGTGAAGGAAATGATTTTCCGTTCAGAGACAAAACCGTGACTGGAACACCAACTAGGTAGTTATGATTTTTGTACCACTACCATCGTTCAAACATGAATACTCCATAAAACGTGCTATAAAATAATCCTAATATACTCACTTTTTCTAGTAGCTAAAAAATAATTTTGCGTGCTGAGACAAAATCGTGGGTTGACAGTTATTATGGGTGAAAAAGTAGTAACAAACTTTGTGTCATTACCGTATTTCACACTATAAAATGGTCCTTACTAGATCACCCTGACTAAGAGATTAGTGGGTAAAAAATATAAATTTCTGTTCAGAGTCAAAATCGTGGATGGATCATTCTCATAACTAAAGCAGTAGTCACCAACTTTGTATCACTACCATATTTAACACAGAAACGTTCTATGAAATAGTGGTTACAATATTTCCATGGCTAGAGGATGACATGACAAAAAATTGATGTCCATTCAAAGTCAAAATCGTGGATGGAACTTAGCTGAAGAGGTAGTCACTAGCATCGTTCAATCATGAATAGTCTACAATACGTGCCACAAAATGATCCGAACTCTAACTACGAACTATAGAGGTTGAAATGAGACAGAGTTAATGCCCGTTCAGGGATAAAATTGTGGCTGAAGTATTATCTTAGCTGAAAAAGTAGTTGTGAACTTGGTATCACCACCATGTTTCACAGATGAATGTTATACAGAACGCTCTATAAAATACTACCTACTTAACTACCTTAGCTAGAAGGTTTCTGGATAAAAGAAATTATTTTCTTTTCTGATACAAAATCGAGGCTGAAGCGTTAGCTTAACTGAGAAAGTTGTTACGAGCTTTGCATGTCTACCATTTTTCATACAACTATAGTCCGTGTCGTAATTTGCCTTCCAAAATTGAGTAGCATTTTTCCACTGAAATATAACAATCAAAATAACAGAGAGCGCACCCCCAAGTTTCGTATAAATGATGTATGTATAGTTCGATTAAGTGGATATACGTGAGCATTACCTAGTATTTTACATACTTATTCTGCAAGTGTAGCTGCAATTAGGCATGATCTATAAAAAAGTTTTGCTTCACTCTGACAATGCGTCTTCAAAGTATTTTTGCAATTGATTCGATGAGTATGAACAAAATGAATCTGGAAATAAGAACATATGATTGTATATAATAGGTACAGAAGAGACCTGTGTCCCAAAACTTTTTTTACATAATTGCGTCATAAATGCGTAAAGCATAAAATTATTGCATAGCAATTCTTTACGTTACGCGGTGCAATTCTGAGTCAACACCAATAGCTAGATTTAAAAGTAAATTCATTTTAGCAGAACATTTTAAATTTCGTACACGCGTTTTGCCTTGTTTCCTCGTTTCATTTTTACTGCTGTATTCACAAACAAAATATTTTCGAAATTGAAACAAATCGTTATAGGTTTGATGGAAAACCCATTGTGTTTTTGTCACAGCGGAAAATGTTTTGATCCATTCAAGACACGTGTTGTTTTAGTAATCGTTAGATACTTCGGTTCTAACTAATACGTCTTACACGCCCTCATTTGTCGTATTACATTTTAGAATTCGAGATTTATTATTAAACTGATTTATGATACCTTCCGTTGCAATAAGGTCTAAGCAAAAAGCAGTAATTAACCACAATAACCTTCGACAACGTTAATTAATGAGTTTTTTTCATTAACCGTTTTTCCTCAAGAATTTAAATTTCACAATAATTGCTCCAATATCAAAAAAGGTGTTCCCACTCTGACAAATAATTATAGACCAGTATCTCTCCTATCAGCCTTCTCAAAAAGACTTGAAAAGGCCTTTTTTTTTGAGTGATTTCGTTCGTGCTTATCTAACAGGACGCAAATTGTTAAAATTGCACAGTATAATAAAATTTTCTTTTCTAGACCTCTTATAATTGAAATAGGAGTACACCAAGGGAGTATATTGAGCTCTCTTTTATTTTTGCTAATTTTTTAATGACATTAATCCGCATACGTTAGGACTTCCAACTTAAATTCCTTATCGAATTCTCTAGAAGTTTTAACTAACACCCTGGAATGGTGTAAATACAATGGTCTGTTACGAAACTGTGAAAAAACTGAACTTATACAATTCACAATGATTAATACACCATAGAACTTTAGTATTAAGCTTTTGCATTAAGTTGTATAACCATTTTCCTCTTACTATAAAGCTTACTATGGCATTAGTTATTTAAAATCCCTACCAAAGAATTATTTTTATAACAATTGTGCGAGTGCGTACCCTGAACTATTCGAGTAAGTTTATTGATTAAGGACATTAATTTAATTTACCTACTACTGTTGATGTGTTGATCAATTACCGTCCGCTATTTTTTACGTAAGATACAAGTAGTAAATCTTATATTAGTAGATATTTTATGTACGTGAAATATATCTAACTAACGTTGTATTTACAAGTGTAAAATTATCCGAAAACGTGTTATCAATGAGTTTCTTTGCAGTTTAGAAACACTACCGTTGCCGTCTTTATTAATTCAGTGGTTCTACTAATATTAAACTGGCTATCTGTACGTTAATTATTTTTATACCTTTATGGGTAATTATTTTATCCGTAGGCAACCGTTTACAAATAAAACTGTTTTCAAGCCACATTAAGTTTGGCCTAAACATTTGCAGACCTACCATTAATTTACAAGTTATGGTTAGAATTTCTTTTATACGGGGTAACTGCTTATAGACTAATTTTAAGTTCAAGTACGAACATTTGCAGAAATATCTTTTTATTCTATGCGATTGCATCTGATATTTAGGATTTTTTTTCCCTTGTGTTTAGATCGACTGCATTTATTCTATATTTTCAACGCCATCCTGATTAATTTTGTTACCGTCCGTTTAGAGTGTTTAGACAGATAAGATCAGGAATAATTAATTTATTGATTCAAGGTTTCCGTCGCCGATTGCGCTTTAATTTTAAAATCTAGTGTAAGTATTTATACAACCGCGATTTCTTTTCTGCACCTCAAGTGCCTAAATCTCGTAATTAGGATTTTTTTCTTTTATGTTAGTTTTAAAAGAATACATTTATCGATAATTTTTGTTTTATATAGCCGCCTTTATTAGTGCTAACAAACACATTGTGTTTCCATTTTTTTGGAATCTAGTTGTAGTTTTCCGCCACAAACGATACCCGTATATACCGGGTGATCCAAATATTGCACCCACTACAGTAAGTAATTCTATTTCGACTAAAATAATTTTGTTTATTAACAGAAAGTAGCCGATTATTAATTACCAATATTATTTAAGTTGTCAGATCGTAATATTTATTTTAGTTATACCGTTAGGCCGGCTCAAACAGATTACAAGGGTTGATTACTTTATTAGTTTACAGCCTGTTTAAACAATCGACATTTTTAGTTTATATTTCTTTTCTTAAGAATTCCGCGAGTGCAGGATGGACACCTTCATGCAAGCTTAATCTACACTATTTTTCCTGCGACCATATCCTAACAAATAGTGTAGTTAGTAATTATTATGAATTTAAAGACAATTACCTTAATATTTAAACCTGTCAAATCATAAAATTCAAATAATAGCAGTAAGCATGGCTACGTTGATCGCGAACTAACTCCCTGTCAGGCCTATGGTAACCGGGGTTGCTACGGTAACTTATAAAAAATCAATGGGAAAGTAAAAGGCACAATTGTTCTTTTACTTTTGTTACAATGAGAAAGTAAAACGCACTGGTTTGCGAAAGTACGGTTAATTGTGCGATATGAACCACTTTCGTACATGGTCGTAGGAAAAAGATATTTACTCTGTACGTCAAATGGTACCTTAGCCTCCTTCCGAAAAGTTGTTAGTAATGTATTCATTCCTCTCTTAGTAATAGAATAGTCTTATATAATAGTATGCTTTACATATAATGGTAATAGATTAGCATCATGTTAGATAGTGAACTATTACATAATTTTATTGTTTGCGTTGTGGCGTTTAGCATTTTGATATTATATAGTTTTTCAATAGAATCTCAAAAAATACTGATATCATCTTAAATAGTCAATTCAATTAAGATATAGATATATAATAATACAGAAATTTGCTTAAATTGACATTATCTGGATTAAACGTATATTTTTTAAAATTGGACCTTTAGTTTTCATAATAAATAAGTGTGATTTCTGAATGAAAACGATCAATCGTTAACATTACTTAGAATTGGAAATCTCATTTTACCACTAGGGGTAAAATAATATTTCAGCATAACACTTATTCTGAAACGAATCACGTTTGACATTAAGAGTGTGTGCCAAAAAGACATTTTGTAACTAAATTACAAAATAGTTATTTATGTAAGTAGTGCACTGTTTACAAATTCCTTGGTGCAAGGCATTCAATTTTAACCCGAGGCCGAGCCGAGGGATAAAACATAAGGCCGAGCACCAAACATGAGACAGCCCACGTGTTGCGAACAAAATTTTTTGTAATCGTTTACATAAAATTAGAAAACTTTAAATTTTCAAATATTTCACCAATGTCAAATTAAGTACATACCCAAAAAAGTTTATATATTCAGGCTTTTTACCTTCCACATACGCATATATTAAAATACTTACATTTTGTTTTTTTTAATGGTTTATTTGTGTATTAGAGTTATACAATCTAAACGTTTCGAAAACACTTAGAATTATCTTCGTTAGTAGTAATATTATCTATTAAAACTGTTAAAGATGTTGAAACAATTTTGTGAAATTTGAAAAATTGAAAATATAAACATAAGTCTGATATTAATATAACGGTTTGATCAATCTGTTCACAGCATTTATTATTTCAATGATGGTGTAGCTATGGATAATCCTCTTAGTCCTGCGAATTTTACATGGAAACATTAGTGTCACAACATACACCTAAAACACCTTCAGTTTGGTATAGATATGTAGATGACACATTTGTTATTTGGATACATGGAAACGAGACACTACACGAGTTTTTAGTTTTTATGAATGATATACATCCTATTATCCAGTTTACCATGGAAAAAGAAACTAATGGAAGTTTACCATTTCTTGACATGTTAATATCCAAATATAACAATTCACTATCTTTTAAGGTTTACGTAAAGCCAACACACACTGATAGATACCTTTATAAAGTATCCAACCACTATTCTCATCAAAAAATTGGTGTAATTAAATCTTTGGTAGATCGAGCAAAACGGAGTATATAAGTTATCTTATTCATGTGGAAAAGTATACATTGGAACAACAAAACGTAGCTTTGACACAAGACGTAAAGCACACATGAGATTTTGTAGATTAGCAACCAGAGTTTTCCCTAGACCTTGAAGTAAATGCTTTACCAGCTATATGTTAGATTACCACAGCACTATAAAGTAACATAAATAGAAATTAAAATTAAAAATTACGCAAAACGTTCTACATTATGTTTTCTTTATTAAATAACACTTGTGCCGGGTGGCCAGATAAGAATGCAAAGTGCTGTTTCTCGGAAACTATTCGTCGTAGAGTTGCGGTAAAAAATTTTATTACTAAAGTGGCCAAAAAAAAGACCATGGAAAATATTTTCAATTAACAATACCTTAACTTAAATTTTATGAAACCAAATATGCTTTTAAAGCTCAGCTTTATTCGAATAATTTTTGTTTGACGTATCTATTAAAATAAAGTGATGGGGGGGCGGGTGATTCAGTGATTTTTTTAATAAACAGCTGTAACTCCTAAACGACAGAACTGATTTTAATAACCTTAGTCTCGTTGGAAAGAGCATTTATTGCTCCATCAAATCCATCTTACCTGTAATATGTCTAATTTTTAGTGATGCCGCTAGAGCGCGTTCTATGATATAATATGAGAAAATTGCAAAATTCTCTAAAAAATTAAATGCAACAATATGACTTTTTTTTGATAAAAATTAGATGAAATCATCCCTGAATAGGTTAGTGAAAACCGCATCTCGATATCTTAATCCTACCCTAAAATATCGAAGAAAGAAGATTTAGTTATTATAAAATTTGAAAAAGTCGATCTTTTTTCAAGATTCAGTGAAAAATTTCATCATTTTATAATTTTTAAATAATAAACAGTTTTCATAATTTCAAAAATTAAATGTAATAATATATTTATTTTTGAAAGGTATTATTCCAAATCTTCGGAATTCCTTTATTAATTTTATTTATGGTCCTAAAAAGGACCGATTGTGCAATAATGCCTATTTAAGTAGGCATTAGGTAGGCATCAAGTACCTACGTAATGCCTACTTAAATGCTCGAATTGTCTCCCATCGACCTCGATGCATTGTTGGAGCCGCTCATGCGTGGACATTACAGCAGCTTCAACTCCTGCTCTTGACAGTCTACGAATGGCCTCTCGAATTCTGCTTACATGTCGTCTCTCGTTATTGGTGGAATTTTGTCAACAATATATTTTAACCGACCCCATAGCTAAAAGCCCAAACAGGTTAAGTCTGGGGATCGAGATGGCCAAGGAAATAGACTTCCTCGTCCAATCCACCTCTGGTGATATATTAAATTTAAGTGTTCTCGCATGTTTATTGAAAAATGTGCTGGGCAACCATCTAGTTGTAAAAACATATTTTGACGTAATTGCAAGGGCACGTCTTCTAATAAAATAGGCAATTGGTTTACTAGAAAATCAAAAAACACGGCACCATTTAGTGCTTCATCAAAGAAATAGAGACCTATAATACTTCCGACCAGGATGCCACACCACACATTAACACTCCTACGACCTTGATGTTGGACCTCGTGCAACCAGTGAGGATTGGTTTCAGACCAATAATGCATATTATGCAAATTAACGTTTCCATCACTTTTAAAAGTGGCCTCATCCGCCCAAAGAATTTCGGATAAAAGTCATCTATTTTCCCTGATCATGTCCAACATCCAATGACAATAATCTATCCGTCGTTAAAGTCTTCGTCATGTATATGAATTTTGCAATTTTCTGATATTATATAATCAGTTCATTCGTTTAGGAGTTACAGCTGTTTATTAAAAAATCACTGAATTACCCCCCACCACTTTATTTTAATAGATACGTCAAACAAAAATTACTCGAATAAAGCTGAGCTTTTAAAAGCATATAATTTTTTGGTACATTTACTAGGTGGATTTAGTAAAAGCTCACTTTAAAAGTTTAGGATGGCGGTTACGCCCCCTGGCGTGCAGTAAACGCTTGTGCCAAACGTGGTCAAATGCGCTTCACACATCTAGCACAACTGCAACTGTTTCACCAGATCGTTCTAATTTATTGTTCAAAACTTATGTCACATATGAAAGATCATTTGTTGAACGACTCTCCCTAAAACCTTATTGGTGGCCGCTAAGGAGTTTGTTACGTTCAAGGAAAGAGAGTAGTTACTGATATATGACTTTTCGATGATTTTAGACCAAACGGGAGTGATTGCAATTGGTCAGCAGTTAGAGCGATCGGTCTTGCCAATTTTTGAGGGAATAAACTGAATATTTGCTAACTGCCATGATGAAACAAATTCCCTAGAAGACATACAGGTAGAATAGTGTTTAGACAAGCACCAGTCCGGTGCTAGTATGGGGGAACATTCATTTGAGACAATAGCTGAGACACCGTCTGGGCCAATCGACTTATTAGGATCCTACTGATGATCGATTCTACTAGCATGTATCGAAAATGAGCTGACCTGGTAACGTGTGAACAGGAGGAGCCGATTAGGATCACGTCTTTCCGGAATCATTAAAATACGAGTCTATTGCAAAGAAATCTACTGAAGGATTGGCTTTGTATACAGAATCACCAACTACAGATTCGTCATAAGATGCCATAGGGAAACTAAAATGTACCAACGTTTTTACTACTTTTCGTTTGAGCTAAAGACCAAAATTTACGACTGCTCAATGGAGATATAGCTAGTTTAATGCATTTTTGTTTGTCACACATCTTTGTGGCTTTAATAATAATACTTTTGTAGATATTTATAGCACCAATGTGGTCTGCATGACTTTCGACCGTTTTATTAGATTTCCAATTGGTATAATACGTACTTTTCAAATTACTTGTGCTGATATTGCATCAGTAAAAGCCATATTGAACCAGGGTTGGGAAGCGGAATAACCTATGCGATTTACTTTTGGGGATGTATACCTCCATTCCCATCAGAATGGCCACAGGTATTGAAGGCCGACTCAAAACAATATTAACGTCATGCAAAATTGCAAGAAAATAAACACAATAAGGTTCTATTAGGGTTGTGAACCACAGAGGTATTAGGGACAGCAGATGTTATTTCTATTACACAATGGTCAGATAGACATAGCGGAGAAAGAACTAAAGTTTTATAAATGAGCGCGTTTGATGCAATAAAGTGGTCTAGAAGATATGGAGTATGGTTAGGGTTACCAAGGATTGTTGCGAGTTCTGAAACCCTTTGTGTGAGACCACACGAAGTATAAAATATTCCTGTACTATGACCAACAGGATTAGTACCAGATGAATGTTGAAGCCAATTAGAGATATAAACATTAACATCTCCCAAAATTGGAATGTCGCAGGATGCTGACTGAGACAGAAGGTAGTCAACCTTCAAACTAAGGTAATCGAAGAAGTCTTGAAAGGTACATTGGAAAACCTATAAATGCAACAGTATAATGTCACAAATTTAGGACCAGAACGTTTGAAGGAACTCAATCTTTATTCTCGAAAGAAGAAATTCTCTTGCAGAATTTTCGTCCTTGAGAAAGGCACACGTTCCTCCTGTGGACCGAAAATTAGAGTGAAGACGTATTGGACGTATTGGTGTACAGCACGATCAGACCTCATATGGCGGATGTTATAATAATGGATCACAAAGTGAGTACTTTCAATGACCGAGGTCGCTTTGTCCCTGCCTTCTCAGAGATCTGAACAGGGTAGGGTGTTGCGCATCTCTGCCCCTAGAAAACAGCCTTTTTTTAATTTTGAACTCTAAATCTGATAGGAAGGTAGCGAAAGGAAAATAGGATGATAATGAATTAAGGATAAGAAAAGGGTGGCCGGCAGCCGTTATCGAACTTAGAAAATGTGAGAACCAACATTAAGGGACCCACGGTAAAGGTAGTGGTACCTCTCCGGTTGGGATGGCCTACTAATGACTCTCATCTCTAATTACAGATACATTTTTGTTTGTATTCTTATTTCGGGTACTTATAATAGTTATGTGGCCGTGATTTTATTACATATTTGCCGTTAAGTTAGAAATTATAAAATTATTTGTTAGTACCGTACATCTGAAATATAGTATAAATGCAATTGAATTTGATAACGTGGAAAGCTTTCGATTATAACGTTTTATGTTTTTTTCTTTACGTATTTGGAAGGTATTCGAAATTTGTATAAATAGCGATAGAATTTAGAGTCCCTTAACAAAAAGCGAAATATAAATTTAGTTCAAATCAAATTAAGATGAAAGTTTAAAATGTAAATGTGATTTACGTATTGGTAACGATTATTAGTGAAACCCTTTTATTAATTTGAGAAGAAAAATTAATTAGTTTCTTTGTAAACAAGAATTGTTTGTAATTTTATAGATATCGTTAAATATAGTCATTTACGTTAAAATTGCGTCATAGGAAAATTACAGGAACATATTAAAATTGTTACTTTGCACTTAAATTTAGTGTAGAAAGCATACTTCGCTGTTTATTAAGACGTGTTAGGCGTCAATTTCTTGGGGCATTTCGATAAAGAATTTTGGTTATAAACAAAGAGTTTAGCTTTTAGGTACGAGGCATGAGGGTCCAGTGTTACTAAGAAATCTTTCATTTACAGGATGTCGGTTACATAGATAAGGCCCGCGGTTATGAAGTGTATCTTTTGGTGATGCAGTTTTTCCAACGGCTCTAGAGTTTGATTAGTGTTGGTGCATATTACACCCCATTGTCTTAAGGAAGATTACAAGGCCAGAGAAATCACCACAAACTTCTGGCATTAAAATTTCTAGTTACGATCAATAATTAGAAAATATTTCAATTATCCGTAATTAGCGTCCAATACTAATTAAGAAGGCCACTATTTGTTAATAAACCCCTGTAAATATATTAGTTAGATACGAGATAGATAAAAATAGACATAAAAATTGTATAAATACAATCCGAGAATATCACTTTAAAAGTATTGATTTTCTGAACGACCTAGGAAACAGGCACTAAAACCATTTTTAAAGAGATAAAACATAGGTGTATGTTTTATTTCTTTAAAAATATTTCCACCAAATAGTGTTACGATAACTGTATAAAACCAGATGGTCTCTTCCATTTTATACCAGTCAGGAACGCACTCAAAATATTCCCGTATTTTTATTTAATTTCCTATTTCTTTCCTTATTATCTTTATATAGGAAATTAAGGTTATTTTTAACCTTCTTGTAAATACGCCGTTAATATTACGTTCCGAGCAAACCTGACGAGAATACCAAGGCGTCCGCTATTCCTTGATTCACCCAGTCAAGCCGCCACCCGCCGCAGGAAGAAGATCAATTCAATCCCAACCATCGCTGGATGTGTTATTTTGAGTATCGTTATTTAATCACATGTAAATATATCGAATGTATAAATTAGTTTTAAGTGTGCATATTTAGATATTATATCTATATAGAACACTGTAAGTACCAAAACCTTTTAGTGTTTATTGATCAGAGTGAAAAATCTAATAGTAAACGATCAGCGCTATTCAACGAACCACCCCTTTTCCCCTCCGACTTGAGCTGGAACCACGGTACGTAAATTAAAATTAGAGCTAAGCCAAAAAGGGTCTTACAAAACTATACTAACACGCTAACATTCAAAGTTTCCGAAACTACTTTAAAATCTTTCATTGATATCTCGAGGCATAGCCTTCTCTTGTTAGAAAAGCGTCTCTTACTACAACCGAGCTTTGTACATAGACTTCATGTTTGATTATTTAGATTCTAGCCACTTGGCAAAAGTAACTACACCCCCTATCGACAATAGTTCCCACTACATTTCGTAATACGGTGTTTTCAAATTGTGAACCTCATGTCGTGTTTGATGTTCTGGATAAATATTCTAATCACGTAATTATGCTCTTCTGATGGGATGAAAATTGCAAAATTATATTGTAAAATTTCTGCTGCCATTTATAATTCATCAAATAGTTTCCACTTGTGACATACGTCTACTTATAAGCGCATTATTAACTCAATATCCGTCCAGAGTAGAACGATGTAATCATATCGCTTCCGTTATGAGAATGAATAACGTAACTAAAATAAAAGGCATTAGCACTTAACCCAATTATCAAAAAAGTGCATTACCTGTCAGTATTGTCAATATAGTAGCCTAATTAGCAATAAATCAATCAGCAGAGTATTAATTAAAATTCCGTGCAGCATCTAGAGAAAAGAACTTTATTTTCATGTTTAAATCCTAATCTACCGTCTGTATTTATTTATTAAACGATAGATTGTTGCTATTTCACCAAAAAAACACTTTTTTCTTTTATCAATACAATGATTACTTATTTTGTAGTTTACGTAAACAGAATTGCTTTACTTTTATTTTGGGTATGTAACGCACAAAATAACGGGCGTTAGTTTAAATATACATCATAACAAACAGTTATTTATTAAATGTAATAAAATACCAATAATGTATTATGTAACTACATTTTACAAAGACCTTGTAACACCTCACTGAAATGCCTTGAATAAATTTAACTGCCATAATTAATGTCAAACGATTTGAACTGGGAAGCTATATCCCAGCACAACATATAAAGTGTAGGTCAGCAGACAGCGAGGAAACGAGAGCATTTGGATGCGTTTCCAATTTTTTTTTAGTTTCCCTAGTCGTGTATATACAATGTTGAACATTATTCTTAGTACTAGGGTGAATTTACTGAAGAAAACGCTTAAAATCTAAAACGAAGCAAAGAAAAACTCTGAAAAGAAGTTTAGTTAATACCTACCCACAGAAACAGTTATCAATAGCAAAAAATTAAATCACCTACAAATAAATGTTTTTCATTATTAAGTTGAGAGTCAAAGTGAACGAAGATGACAATAGCTAAACCAACCATTGGTGCGCGATTTGAATATCAATAAACAAATAATAACATTAATCTAATTTAGTAGAATTGTAATGTGTGTTATGACTATATATGCACAAAAAAAAGCGAGGAAACATGATTGTTCCATTTCTATGCAAATCCTAGGAAATTGCGGGTCCTTTCAAACCCATGTCGGGTACGTTTGTTGCAACTCATACAAGCATAAGATAAACATGAAGGTACAAACACCATTTCTAAATCAAGTTCTAAATTTGAATTAATAATAACCGAACCAGAAGAATGTTAGTACGTGTAAAATGGCTTATAGAAAAAAGGCAATCAAATATTATTTAGGGTTACTATAGCATTGAAGTTCTATAAAAAACATACGGCTCCTTTTAACAAATGTTAACACTTATACCATCGTAGTGTAAACTAAAAGTACAAACACTCAAACACGTAAACATTATGCAATAACGAAAAATACAGAGAACAAATGAATTCGCATATTCTATCCCATGGTACCGTGAGGTATATGAAACAATCATAAACACGTATTTGTAACAGTAGTATAAAAATGCAAAACATGCCGGATGTGACTCAAAAAACACATGTACAGCTTAAGATCGAAGTAAGCGGTCAGTTCCTACTTAATGTTATATAATTGCTATAAATCCCCTTTATATAACAATACACAAACATAACCATTATCACAAGAATATTTTTTTAACTAATGATAAAAATAAATAACTAGACCAAATCCGTAAAAAATAAATAAATCAATATTAAATTAAATAAACAAATAACTAACTCTAACTCGAAAACCTCAATTAAAAATAATTAAATCATTTGGTCGCAAATAAATAATAGCAAGTCCGTTAAGTAGCACGAGAAACAAAGTCGCGTAGGGAACAATCTAACTGAAACATAATGTTTTTATGTAAGTAAAAAGAAAAGAAATGTGTGTAAATCCAAGGGACGATTTGGCTAGTAACCGGTCTGACCGGTATGGGAGTACTCAAGAGAACGATACAATTACCTCGGATCGACCTGGCAACAAGGGGCGGTTAAGGTCGAAACAGACAGGCCCGTTGCTGACGACTGTGCAAGGAATAAATGGCAAGTCGGTACGTGGAATGTTAGACGTATGTTTGGTAAAGAATTTGAAATTGCGAATGTAATGTACGAAAGCCAGCTTGATATTCTGTGTGTATCGGAGACGAAGCGTAAAGGAAAGGATGCTGTGAAAATGGAGGATGGAGGAGTTGAGACTGAAGTACATGGCACAAAAGGAATTAGGCTGAACGTAAGTGAAAGAGCAAAAAGATGTGTTAAACGGTACGAATTGGTATCTCCCGGGTAATGTGGGTTAGAATGAAAGGGTAGTTCCGAAGAATTTTTCTTATTGCATATGCATATGCACCGGTGAATCGAAAAAGAGACCAAGAGTGTGAGAACTTCTGGAATGATGTAGAGAACGTGTTGAACGTATGTAAGCCAAACTAAGAAGCGATGCTATTGGGAGATATGAACGGATGGGTGGGCGTACACAGAGCACATACTGAACGCGTTATAGGAAAGCTCGGAGACCACAGAGTCAATGAGAATGGTGAATGACTGGCGAACATCTGTGCGGAAAGAAGCCTGTTTGTATCTAATAAGTAATAAGTGATTTAAACATAAAAATGTGCATATGTATACATGACAAAGAGTTGAATCTAAAAGTATGATTGACTTGATAGTGTATGATGAACGACTTAGAAACCTGGTGAGAGTAATGCGCGGATCGTATTGTGGATCGGGCCACTTTTTGGTTGTATTGAGAGAGTGTCTAGGGTAAAAGTGGGTCTGGAGAATGAAAGCAAACGTATTGTGAGCGTCTAGGATTAAGGTAGACAAACTAGTAGATAATAGTGCGAGAATTAAATAAGCAGACGCTGTGAGTAAAGAGTTGAATGTGATTGAAACAGCGTGGAACGAACAATTAAAAGACACTGACTTTGAAATTGCATGGATAAGCTTCTGTTGTCAATTGTGCCGTCCGGATATACGGAAGAGTGACTATAGGTAGAACTAAAAACGTGCTTGGTGAAATGAATCGGTAAAAAAGGCAGTATCTAAGAAAAAATATACGTGCTTGGCAATGATTGCTGCAAAAAATGAGATTGAGAAAAATCGATTGTATGAGGTGTACAGATTAAGAAAGAAAGAAGCAAAGGAAGCAGTGAGGAAATGCTGGTAAGAATATTTCGAAAAGCTGCACAGTAGTGAGGAAAGTAAGACTGAGGGGTTAAATAAACAGAATGTAGAAGGAATGTTGAATGAAACTAAGAAGGATATTAGGATAAATGAGTTAGAAAAAACGGTAGGTAGATTGAAAAACGGTAAAGGAACAGGCGTAGATGAAATCACTGGTGAAATACTTAAATATGGAGGAGCAAGGCTTATACGAAGATTGTGTGAATGATTCAATGTATGTCTTAAGTGTGGAAAAGTGCCGAGGGATTGAAAGAACCACTGTATAAAGGTAAGGGGAACAAGAGAGCGTGGTTGCAAGAACTACAGAGGAATATGTTCGGTGAGTGTACCTGGCAAAGTATTTAGAAGAATACTGATCGATAGAGTACGAGCATCTACACAAACTAGGATTTGTGATGTGAAGGGTTGCTTCATATCTAGGAGAGGATGTGTTGATCAGATGGTTGCTCTCCAGCAGGTGATCGAAATGTGTTTAAGTGTAAAAAGGGAGCTGTACTATGCATTTGTAGATCCGGAGAAAGCATATGACAGAGTGAATAGGGAGAAGCCGTGGGAAATATTAAACGAATGTGGCGTAAATAAAGGTCTAATAAACGGAATACAAACGGTATCCGGGTGAGAGGAGGTGTGAGTGAATACTTTAATATTGAGCAGGGAGTGTGACGTAACCGTGTTTAGTCAATATATACATGGATAAATGTGTTAGGTAAGCATGTACCGATACAAATGGTGTAATGGTTGGTGACGTAAATGTACGAGTTCTGGTGTATGCAGATGACACAGTCTTATTACGTGACATTGCGGATGAGCTACAAACTGCTCTGGGGAAGTTTGATACAGTTTGTGAGAGCATGGACCTAGAGGTAAATGTTAAAAAACCTAAGATTGTGGTATTCAATCGGAGATGTGGAAAGGAGAGTACAGTATTTACTCTGCAAGATGAAATTGTGGAACAAGTGGACCAGTTGGTATATCTGGGTAGAATGTTTACTGCATATGGTACAATGAATGGCGAGATTGGACGAAGGGTCAACGCTGGAAGGAAAGTGATTGGAAGTATGTGGACGATAACTAGAAACAGAAGCATGATCCTAGCTGCCAAACGACTTTAATTGCGTGTTTGTCCCGTCAGTACTGTATGGAAGTGAGATA